>JASANB010000568.1:0-143506 GCA_030248155.1 Sabatieria punctata | reverse complement strand
TGATGTTATCAATTTCTGTGGCGGTCTTATAAGTGGAAAATCTCGAAGGCTTTTCTCATTTGGTTGAACGAAAAATTTGCAGCAAATTCGAGCAAATTGATAGCAAATTGCATAGCAAATTTCTAGCAAATAACAAGTTAATAACAAATTAAATTTGAAATTGCGGTGTCTAGCAGGTAAATAGCTTAGTATCGATAATTCTTAACAGTTACAAGCAAGTTAATAGCAAGTTAATTAGAAAATAAATTAACTGGGAAACAGTGGTCTCCACATCGGAAGCTCAGGAGGACTTCCAAACCGGATTTTTCTGGAGCGCAATTTTTGAGCCAATATTTTAATTTTTTTAGAGAAACAGCGACTTTTTGCTGTGTTCGGGACTGAGTTAGCATTTTTTTGCGATTTTGTAGTATACCAGTTTTGGCACAATCTACCTGACCAGTTTTCGTCTCGTCTCAGACCCCATTGTGCCAGATGGCCAGTACATACTGTAGATGGCTGTTAGTTACAGTAGGAGTACGGTATACTGTACATCAAACCATTGCGAATTCCAGGAAATACTCCAGTGGCATACCCGGGATTTTTGCAAGGGGGTGTGAAAAATTTTGAAGGTGCCTTATGCCGCTGCCCAACAAGGCCGAGAAAACTTTGCAAAGTTAGCATTCAAAAACGTGTTTAAAAAAGCATTTTGAGCTTAAAAAATGCTATCAGAAATTACAAGTTTTAGTACGTTAAGGTGGCCTGGTTGCTCGATCAGGGCGTGAAAATTTTGAAATTTTAGCCTTCAAAAATATTCATTACGGTGGGGGAGGGGGGTTGGCGACTTTATTACGTAATTTTTAAAGTGAAATCATCAAGTGGCCATAATTTTAATTGTTTTGATGTACAGTACATGTACTTGTAGTCTCGATTTGAAGCCATTGGGCTTAAATTTTCTCGATTTCACCTTTAGATGAACGTTTAGATTAGAGAAGGTAGCTACCGTTTACGTCAGGGCTTCCAATTTTTTCAAATGCTAAATGGCAAGAGTGACCTTTGTAACATCTTATTAAGAGTTTATAAGGGTATAACAACAATCGACTCGATCTTTACAGTGTTTGTGCGGCTTTTTTCCGAGCAAAAATTCGCTGAACAAAGTCAAATTTCCCCGACCAATCAGATGAGAACATTCTAACAAGGCTCAGAATTTTTAAAAATTTGCTCTGAAAAACGCATTTAACCGGTGTCTGTTAAGGTGTAGTAGTTGTGGAAAGTCAGAAGTCCCATTTTCAAAAGGGTGGTGTGTAAAGCTCTGACAGGGCCTTTTGGGCGAGAGAGGATTCTACTGCTATCAATTTTTTCCCTGAATGGACACCAAATTCCCTGACTTTCGGGTCCCGCACGAACTCTGGTTTATGACTATCGATTATCAGTCAAGCAATATTGAAGAGCCCTAAAACCCAGTATAAAACACTTCCAATACAATCCATCACCCGAAAGTAACAAAACGCCATCCAATGATGGCTTTTATGTCAAACTAAGACTATCGTACATGTACCGGAGTTTTCCACTTAGTATCCACTTCGAAAAGACCGGACACACATGTGTGCGTTCCCGGAAAGGAAACGGGGTAGTTCTCGCAAAATGAAACCTGGTTTCCGCAAAAGGAAACCTGGTTTCCAAAATGAAACCTGGTTTCCGCAAAAGGAACTGGTCAAAAAATGGAAACTGGTCGAGCCGAAACTTTTTTTGAGTTCGTGTAGGTCCGGGAAGTCATTCCGAACGCAAAATACGAACCTCGATTTAAGAAAAAACCGAAACGAGGATTGGTTCAGTATGCCGAACTTGAATCCCGATCCCCGAACCCCGATTGTCCCAACCCGAATCCCGATTACATACACACAATCTAGGTTCGCAGTTCCGAATTTTGCAATTACTCCCCAGTCGGCCAGCGGCCAAGGACACGGCCCGGCCAGTCCAATTGTTTATTGTCTGCATTTGGCCTAGAGCAGAGCGGTTGTGTCATAGCTCACTGCTCCGCCACTTTCTTTCGTCATTGTTTGTGTTTGATGACTCAATGTGCGACTGTGTCCAGGCTTTTGTGATTGGTCCTTTCACAACAATGTTCAATTTTTCTTTAACGATCCACTGTGCACTGGTGAAGTTAAATTACGGATAGAGAGTCATCACCAGCAATTTGTTGCCGGATGTTCTGGCCTAGGATTCTGGTTATTTTGTTGTTCGTTTTTCAAATTCTCCCGATTTTATTTGGAGTTCTGTCTTGTATTTTAATTTCGTGTCACTTTTGGTTTCGACTGATCATAGATTGACTTGATACATACAACCACTTGGTAAACTGAGCTCGGTTTCGTTGGAATCAGTGTCTCAACATCTTATACATACAATGCTTGCTTGTTCATGGCATCAGTAATGTGTAGAGAGCCGGGATTGTATTCAGCTAAACACGTGATTTCCCAAAAATCTGGGACGTCTGGCGTACCATTCTGGAAGTTGTGGTATAAACAGCAAATCTAAGTTGCTGGTTCATTGGTTGGTTGAAGGCATATCTGGTTTGAAAGTTGGTTTTGGGATCTTCTTGACCAGTTTCGTGTACACACGTGTATTCGGGTTTTCACGAGTTTCGGGTACTACCAATTTGGATTCGGGTTGAGTTCACAGAATATCTAACCTGATCACATCGTGTCGGGTTGGGCATGGTTTTGGATACGGATTTTCACGAAATAATCTCAGGTAAAAAAAACGAACCATAGTTCAGGTATGAACCCGTTTTTTGGGTTCGGCTAAAAAGAAACACTGGTTTCGGAAAAGAAACCTAGTCCGCAAAAGGAAACCTGGCAAAGAACCTGGTTTCAAGGGTCTGCTGGTTTCGCAAAACGAAACCTGGTTTCCGTAAAACGATCCAAACGGGTTTTTCGGTCCTTTCGAGTGGTTGTATCAATGTCTATGCTTGGATGGGAGCGCCGGCTCGACACAACAAGGAAGCAGGTCTGTCGCCGGGGAAGGAAGCAGCTTCGTGTTCCTGGTCCAAATCGGTCGGGGGACACTCTCTTCACTGGGTTAACGGTCGATCCCTCTGTTCAGGGGTCCCCGTCAGCTAAGCGGTCTCTTCGTGCACAGACATCCGGGCAGGATGATCAAGTGAGAGAGAGAGTCGATGAGAAGGAAAGGGTGAGAGAAGTACAGGCATGGCTTAGGTTGGTGGAGCTCCAGATGTTCTTGCTTGGCAGAAAGCGGTTTTAGTTTGTTCCCATTGAGTGGCGGCAGCACCTGGAGTTATCAGTCTGGTTTTCGTTTGGAGAGGAGAAGAAAGAAGTTTGAAGAGGAAAAGATGTTTAGAGGAGGAAGGAAAGAGGATGATGAGAAGCAAGGTGTTGAGAGGAGAGGAGAAAGAGGATGATGAGGGTTGGCAAGAGGAGGAGGAGGAAGAGGAGAGAGAGAGAGGGCGAGGGGAGGAGAGAGTCCACCTGAGTCGCTGCCTGAGTCCTCACCGTCACGCGTCTCAGATCGCGGCGGGAGGCCGAAAGCGGCGCATAACCGTCGGCACACAGTGTCGCGAGCAGGTTCCGGACAGACGAGCAGCCCCATTTCATTTCCCGAGTAGCGCGGCCCAGTTGACACTGTGAGGGGGAGTGATGAAAGATATTTGTACTTACATAACACACAACTGGTCTAACTTTTGTCATTGTTGTTCGTGTTGTAAAGCGCTCACTCTTCAACATACATACATACATACATACATACATAATACATACATACATACATACATACATACATACATACATACATACATACATACATACATGTAACAGGTCATCCGCCGATGGGGGGAGGGGGGTTGGGGGGGGTCTGGCGCCGGCCGGGGGGTCTGAGCCAAAATTTTGGGGAGGGGGGGAGCTAGGGTGAGGCGTCAAGAAACGAAAAATCGCAATTTTGTTGGCAAAAATTGCAAAATCGGGCTAGATTTGGGCGAAGACATAAAATCTTATCCCCCCCCCCCCCTGCAGGGATTGTTTGGCAGTTTTTGTGTGTGAAATTGTAAATAATTGCAAAAAATTTGCTCGAAAATTTACTTGCCAGAAAAATCGGAGGGGGGGGTCCGTGAAATCGTCTCGGGGGGGGGGTCCCCATCCGGGGGGTCTGGCCTATTTCGGGGGGGGGGGGGGGGCAGACCCCCTGTTACATGTATGTACATACATACATACATACATACATTCATACATAAATACATACATACATACATACATGCACATACATGTATGTATGTATTAGAGATGTGCACGGGCACCTTTTTTCCGGCCCGGCCCGGCCCGGCGGGCCGATCAGGTGAGGCATGCCCGGCCCGCCATGCCCGGCGGGCATCAAAATCGGGCCCGGCCCGGGGGGCCTGAAAATGGTGCCCGGCCCGGCCCGGCCCGCCCAAAATGCGGCCCGGCCCTGTCCGGCCCGTTAAATTTGCTTTGTCTTACTAAATTTTTCAAAATTTGGCACGAATTTTCAGATTAAAAGCTAAATTTCATGTTAAGCTTTGGAAATTGTCATTTTAAAACAGCGAATTTCAAATTTATGCTTGCTTTTAATTAAAGTGCGAACATTTATTGGGTTGTTTTCCAGGAATTGGATATCGGGTTTTTTGTCATTGGTAAAGATACACAATGTACTAATACCATACGATGTACCTTAAAAATATCCAGGGCAGTGGGGGTGGTTGACACCCTTTTTAAAGCCAGACGCAGAAGCTCAACCCTATAAATCAAAGTTTGCACTTGAATCTAAGCCTGTGCTGCAAATTGAGGCTTAAAATTAAGTTGGTCGGCAGGTGGGGTAAAGGCTTGTGTACGAACGGCACCAAGGCTGAAATTACTGTTAAAATAATTCTGCATATGGTAGAATGGCGGGTATTTTGAATTCATTTGGGCAATGCTAAGCTAATCAAGGTGTTCTATTTTGTATTCTGCTGTTCTTTTTCTTTATACATGGCCGACGGGCATCAAAATCGGGCCCGGCCCGGGGGGCCTGAAAATGGTGCCCGGCCCGGCCCGTCCAAAATCGTTGACGGGCATGCCCGGCCCGGCCCACGTGCACATCTCTAGTATGTATGTATGTATGTATGTATGTATGTATGTATGTATGTATGTATGTATGTATGTATGTATGTATGTATGTACATACATGTAACAGGGGGGGTCTGCCCCCCACCCGAAATAGGCCAGACCCCCCCGGATGGGGACCCCCCCCCCCCCGAGACGATTACACCGACCCCCCCCCCCCTCCGATTTTTCTGGCAAGTAAATTTTCGAGCAAATTTTTGCAATTATTTACAATTTCACACACAAAAATTGCCAAAATCGCCTGCAAAACAGCACTTTTTAGCTGTATTTCAGCCCAAATTAGCGATTTTTGGCAATTTTTAGCCAAAAAATTGCGATTTTTTCGATTTTTGAGCGTTTTTTAGTGCCCACCCCCCTCCCCCAAAATTTTGGCTCAGACCCCCCCCGGCCGGCGCCAGACCCCCCCCAACCCCCCCTCCCCCCATCGGCGGATGACCTGTTACATGTATGTATGTATGTATGTATGTATGTATGTATGTATGTATGTATGTATGTATGTATGTATGTATGTATGTATGTATGTATGTATGTATTGAAGAGTGAGCGCTTTACTAACACGAAACAACAATGACAAAAGGGTTAGACCAGTTGTGTGTTATGTAGTACAAATATCTTTCATCACTCCCCCTCACGAGTGTCAACTGGGCCGCCGCTGTGCCTGACAATCGGGGAAATGAAATGGGGAACTGCTCGGCCTCTGTTGGCTCGGTATCTCCGGAAACCTGCCCTGCACTGACACTGTGCTGACTCGAACGGTTATGCGCCACGTTTCGGCCTTTCCGCGCCTTTGCTTTGATCTGGAGACTTGTGAACGGTGAAACAGACTTGTCACTCCTGGGCAGCGAACTCAAGTGAATTGCCAATCTTCTCATCCTCTGACCTCTTTTCATCCTCTTTCTCCTTCCTCTCACTTTCCTCTTTCTCCTCCTTCTCTTAACCCTCATCATCCTCTTTCTCCTCTTCATCCCTTTTCTTCTCAACACCTTGCTTCTCATCATCCTCTTTTTCCTTCCTCCTCTAAACATCTTTCCTCTTCCAAACTTCTTTCTTCTCCTCTCCAAACGAAAACCAGAACTGATAACTTCACAAGGTGCTTGCCGCACAACATCAATGGGAACAAACTGAGAACGGCTTTCTGCCAAACAAAGAACATCTGGAGCTCCATCAACTAACTGTGCTTCATCCTTTACTTCTTCCTTCACCGCTTTCTTCTCATCGACTCTCTTTACTACTACTTGATCATCCTTGGGAGTGTCTGTGCACGAAAAAACCGCTTTAGCTGAACGGGGACGCCCACTGAACAGAGGATCGACCGTTAACCCAGTGAAGGGAGTGTCTAACGAGCCGATTTGGACACCCAAAGTGCCAGAACACGAAGCTGCTTCCTTCCTTCCGGCGACAGACCTGCTTCCCTTGTTGGTGTCGAGCGGCGCTGAACTATCTAAACATAGAAACATTGATAATAACCACTTCGAAAAGACCGAAAAACCCGAATTTGGATCGTTTTACGGAAACCAGGTTTCGTTTTGCGGAAACCAGGTTTCCTTTTGCGGAAACCAGGTTCCTTTTTGCGGAAACCAGGTTTCCTTTTGCGGAAACTAGGTTTCCTTTTCCGGAAACCAGGTTTCGTTTTTTAGCCGAACCCAAAAAACGGGTTCGCATACCTGAAACTATGGTTCGTTTTTTTTACCTGAATTATTTCGTGAAAATCCGTAGCCAAAACCATGCTCAACCCGAAACACGAATGTGATCAGGTTAGATATTCTGTGAACTCAACCCGAATCCAAATTGGTAGTACCCGAAACTTCGTAAAGAAAACCCGAATACACGTGTGTACACGAAACTGGTCAAGAAGATCCCAAAACAGCTTTGGCGAACCAGATATATGCCGTTCAACCAAACCAATGAACAGCAACTTAGATTTGCTGTTTATACCGACAACTAATACAGAATGGTAGCCAGACGTACACTCAGATTTTTTTAGGAAGAAGAATACGTGTTTAGCTGAATACAGTGATCCCGGCTCTCTACACATTACTGATGCACATGAACAAGCAAGCTACATTGTATGTATAAAGATGTTGAGAATCGACTTGATTCCAACGAAACCGAGCTCAGTTTACCAAGTGGTTGTATGTGTATCAAGTCAATCTATGATCAGTCAGGAAACCAAAAGTGACACAATTAAAATACAAGACAGAACTACCAAATAAAATCGGGAGAATGGTTGAAAAACGAACAGCAAAATAAACCAGAATGCCTAGGCCAGAACAGCACGTGGCAACTAATCTGCTTTGTTGATGACTCGCTCTATTGCATAATTGCTAACTTCACCAGTGCACAGTGGATCGTTAAAGAAAAATTGAACATTGTTGTGAAAGGACCAATCACAAAAGCCTGGACACAGTCGCACATTGAGTCATCAAACACAAACAATGACGAAAGAAAGTGGCGGAGCAGTGAGCATATGACACAACCGCTCTGCTCTAGGCCAAATGCAGACAATAAACAATTGGACTGGCCGGGCCGTGTCCTTGGCCGCTGGCCGACTGGGGAGTAATTGCAAAATTCGGGAACTGCGAACCTAGATTCGTGTGTATGTAATCGGGATTCGGGTTGGGACAATCGGGGTTCGGGGATCGGGATTCAAGTTCGGCATACTGAACCAATCCTCGTTTCGGTTTTTCTTAAATCGAGGTTCGTATTTTGCGTTCGGAATGACTTCCCGGACCTACACGAACTCAAAAAAAGTTTCGGCTCGACCAGTTTCCATTTTTTGACCAGTTCCTTTTGCGGAAACCAGGTTTCATTTTGCGGAAACCAGGTTTCCTTTTGCGGAAACCAGGTTTCATTTTGCGGAAACCAGGTTTCCTTTTCCGGAACTGACACACATGTGTGTCCGGTCTTTTCGAAGTGGATACTAAGTGGAAAACTCCGGTACATGTACGATAGTCTTAGTTTGACATAAAAGCCATCATTGGATGGCGTTTTGTTACTGACGGGGTGACGGATTGTATTGGAAGTGTTTTATACTGGGTTTTAGGGCTCTTCAATATTGCTTGACTGATAATCGATAGTCATAAACCAGAGTTCGTGCGGGACCCGAAAAGTCAGGGAATTTGGTGTCCATTCAGGGAAAAAATTGATAGCAGTAGAATCCTCTCTCGCCCAAAGGGCCCTGTCAGAGCTTTACACACCACCCTTTTGAAAATGGGACTTCTGACTTTCCACAACTACTACACCTTAACAGAATACCGGTTAAATGCGTTTTTCAGAGCAAATTTTTAAAAATTCTGAGCCTTGTTAGAATGTTCTCACTCTGATTGGTCGGGGAAATTTGACTTTGTTCAGCGAATTTTGCTCGGAAAAAGCCGCACAAACACTGTAAAAGATCGAGTCGATAAGTGTTATACCCTTATAAACTCTTAATAAGATGTCAAAGGTCACTCTTGCCATTTAGCATTTGAAAAATTGGAAAGCCCTGACGTAAACGGTAGCTACCTTCTCTAATCTAAACGTTCATCTAAGTGAAATCGAGAAAATTTAAGCCCAATGGCTTCAAATCGAGACTACAAGTACATGTACTGTACATCAAAACAATTAAAATTATGGCCACTTAATGATTTCTGCACTTTAAAAATTACGTAATAAAGTCGCCAACCCCCCTCCCCCACCGTAATGAATATTTTTGAAGGCTAAAATTTCAAAATTTTCACGCCCTGATCGGGCAGAAGCCCAACCAGGCCACCTTAACGTACTAAAACTTGTAATTTCTGTCATTTTTAAGCTCAAAATGCTTTTTAAACACGTTTTTGAATGCTAACTTTGCGAAAGTTTCTCGGCCTTGTTGGGCAGCGGCGCACCAGGCACCTTCAAAATTTTACACCCCCTTGCAAAATCCTGGGTATGCCACTGGAGTACTTCTTGGAATTCGCAATGGTTTATGTACAGTATACTGTAATGATACGTAGCTAATAGCCATCTACAGTATGTACTGGCCATCTGGCAATGGGGTTTGCGAGATTTGAGTCCGGTCAGGGGGATTGAGCCAAAATTGGCATACTAAAAATCGCAAAAAAATGCTAACTCAGTCCCAGACACAGCTAAAAGTCGCTGTTTCTCTAAAAAAATTAAAATATTGGCTCAAAAATTGCGCTCCAGAAAAATCGGTTTGGAAGTCCTCCTGAGCTTCCGATCTGGAGTACTGTTTCCCAGTTAATTTATTTTCTAATTAACTTGCTATTAACTTGCTTGTAACTGTTGGGAATTATATTTACTAGCTATTTACTTGCTAGACACCGCAATTTCAAATTTAATTTGTTATTAACTTGTTATTTGCTAGAAATTTGCTATCTATTTGCTATCAATTTGCTAGAATTTGCTACAAATTTTTCGTTCAACCAAATGAAGCCTTCGAGATTTTCCGATTATAAGACCACCACAGTTATTATAACATCACGGTCTTCAAAAGGGCGTGAAAAGTGACCTATTTGGGCATTTTCCTATTTGTCTTATAAGTGGAAAACTCCGGTACCGTTTAAAATCAAACCTATACATTGTATCTCAGTTTCAATGAGCTGAACAAGCAACAGCAGGAAGAGAAGCACAGGCAAGAATTTTCTCTAACTTTATTCTTAACATGAACACATTCAGTAGTTTTCTATTTGCCGAATCTACTGTCAGCCTAGAGACTGACTTTTGTCCATACTTCGCTATAGCCCTACTTTAGCCATATTTGTAGCGTAACCAACCTTGTGTATAAAGTATATCCTGGCAGAATATCATGTCCCAGGTAAGCGGGGAAAGATAGGGATAATGGATGAATATGTCTGAGCCTAGTAAATTCCTAGTAAATTGCTAGCAAATTCCTAGCAAATTTCTTACTCCCTCAATCCGAAATAAACTAGCTATTTACTTGCTAGGCGGCGATTTGCCCAAAATTAACTTGCTAGGAATTTGCTATTTGCTACCCGATTTCGCCTAAAAATTAATTAACTTGCTACTTGTTATTAACTTGCTGGGAAACAGTAATCTGGAGGCTGGCCTTTGCTTGGGTCGGGCAATCTTCGTAACCACCTTGTTACTGTACATACATTGTACATGCACGACTGTACCTATAAAGTCTGTCTATCTGCATCCTTTATCCCAATCCAACGAATAGGAAAACAGATCGCAAAATTAGATTTCTAGATTTTTCATTATTCCTGTCCTGATATGGAGCTTTTTGATAAACTAACGGTCATATTTCGAAATTTTTATAGAAAATAATGAGAAATACTGTTATTTTATGAATATTTTGAACCTAATGAGGTCTACAGATCTAAAACAAATCGTTTAATGCGTTAATGACCTTATTTCTGCAAGTTTATTTAAACTCATAACCAAGTAACTGGATAATTTTTGACTAACTTACTAAACTCAGTGAGAGAGCGAATTTAGTTACTAACTTTTACCTACTTACTAAATTCAAATTTGAAAAGTTTTAACTAACTTTTACTAACTAAATTCGGAAAATTTTCGTTCGGCACAACACTGGAGCAGAACAGAGTGTATAGAAGCTTGTATGTATTAAAGAGTTGTAGTATTTTCTTTCATTGGGTATTGTATTCGTGTCTTTCTTCTGTGCGGTCCTCTATATTCTGTGTGTTGTATTTGATTACTATTTTAGTAAACCTTTCTTCATTGGTGCCGAGATCCTACCACTTATTACCGTCGCCCGAAACAATTTAATCAATGAAACGCGGTTAAGCAGTAAAGGAAAGAAATGCGACAACTGCAGTTATTGTACAAGCCAGCACAAAATTACATTCCAACAGTGGAAAGTCAATTTACATGGGAGAAGCAAAGTGAATAGCAAATTCTGACTATGCTTAGCTGACACCGACAAACACACCTGTCTGTACAAAATTGAGTCAAGAGGAAAGGAGCGCACAGATACAGAATCAAAATATTGCACCACAGCCCGGCATGTGCTCGTAAGTGGAATGAGAAAGCCGATGGCTGCAACAACAAGTCCAGCCAAAGTGAATGCCACAAGCAGAGCAGACCATGTAGACTTTCTCAATCCGAGTCTGGCACTTGGGACACAGTTTCCGACGATTAATCTTTCACGCTGGGTCTCTGCTTCAGCAAAGCCTCCGGTGCGCTGGCCGGAGGAGGCGTCTTGGGTAGAAAATTGACACCAAACTGTCTCTCAAAGTTCTTCACTTGCTTGCGCAAATCGTGGTAGTATTCGACCACCATCACGGCGTACGATTTGGCTAGTTCGCTGTTCCTGGATGCGATCTGGTGCAACAAATCAAATCTCAGATTGGTAAGCTGATTCTCCAGCCCGTCCAATCTCCGCTCTTCCCGTCCTTTCTCAGACATCCGTCGACGAATTTGGTCGAAAACGGACAGTGCCTGCCCCGGCCTGGCATCGCGCCAGTGACCCGGAAAGACAGGTTTGAAGGTTATCGGTACTTGATCTACCAGCTGAGTTACAGTAAACGGCACTCCTTCAGAACAAAACTCGATTATCCTGGTTAACTGGTCCATGTCTCTTAATTAAAAACGGCTACACAACAGTACAAGACATATGTCGGCCGGAAAATCTTGTGGCGAGCATTTAGTTGGCTACGGGACAAGAAACCGGCAAAATTTCGGCTAACGGGGTCATGGCATGCGAGGAGATGGGGTAGGCGCCTCCGCGGCCCATTCATCACCACAACAGATCTTGCCACGAAAGCATGAACATATGTATATGAATTGTGATTTGAGATGGAATTGTCAGTTATAACCCTTTATGAAACCCTATGGCACAAAAGTGCCAGTTAAGCGTCGTTTTTATACGTGTACGTATACGAACCGGTCAGGTGGACCTCAGAATTAGAATATTCAGACCCCAAAATTGAAAGTTGGGCGCAGAGCAGACATGGGCAAAGGGGCGGACTGAGGGGCTTCAAGCAAATCGGTTGAGATTTGCGGTTGCTACAGCGAAATTAATGCAGGGTTGCTTTTTTGACGGACCCTGTACATTACTATCATACATGTAATAGGAGAACAAAAATAGTTGTAAATTGCCGATTTTCTTCAAAAAGTTCCAAAATTTATGGTAAGGGGCCCTCAGCCGGCGCGTCCTATGTATGTACTGTACGTATTATTGGTTATGTCAGCAGAGAAAGAAATCACTGACCTTGAGCGAAACTAAAAGGGAATAGTGAGCGTTAGCAGAAGATAGGACACACAGACGTCTCGAACAGACTCGACTGCAGCCGCTCCAACTCTGAAACTTTTCAAAATGCAACTCTCATAATAATAATAACAATCTATCAAATAGACTAAAAAATTACGAAACGACAAATGGAATATCGAAAAACGGTTGCTAAGCGTTTTATAACAGAAACGCAAAAAAAGCCAACTTGCTTTTACCGAAAAAGCTTTTTAAGTCATATAACAGGTCTGGGTCGGGGGGTTTGCCTGCCAGGTGCGGGGTCCATTGGGCTTACTCAGGTGGGGGTCCAAAATTTAGAAAAGCTCTAAAACGCCCGGAAAGGTATTTTAGCATGGTTTATTTACTACTATACAAGGCCAAGAATAATAATTTTAATTAAGCTGATAAATAGCGTTTGTTTATTAAAGATGCATTTTGCGAGAAAGTCAGCTTACAGTAGGTGTTGAAGAGAGGGGCAAGCAGGGTCATATCACCGATCTGGCTGATGTTAAAATATGTTAAAATAGAGCACAGTCGAAGACCAACTGAGCATGCCCGGCCACCAGCAACCCCCTGGAACCGGAGCTACACCCCCTCAAAGCTGGGTCGGCAGCAATTTTTGGTGTCATTTTCACGTGTCTGACAGTCTCCATTCAAACGATCACCCTTCATTCGTTTCTTAAGACCATATATATGGTACCGGTACAGTAACCAGTTCGAAGGTAAGGGAAACGGCGTTAATTGCCTGACGACTGTTATACGTACTGTAAAATTCGCCTTTCAATAAAAGATAGCAGAAAAACAGATAATAAAAGTTACCACTTCCCAGAGCGACAGGCGGTGGAGCAACACCGTACAACACGTCCAAACACCAAACAACAAGTAACAACGAAACGAGCCGAGCCAGCAAAGAAAAGATTTGGAATGGACGCACGACCAGGTGGAGGAAAATGCAAATAAAATAGTAGTTCAATCACCGAGAATAACGCAGTACACATGGTACCCTAAAGGTGGATTCATACCCGTAGATCGCCAGGCGACTTTTCTGTAGAAAAGTGTCGCTCCGTGCAGATAAAAATTTTCTGCTCAACAGACATTTTTTGCGAGCTTCTTCCAAATTTTCCGCCGGTTGAGCGCTTTCCTGCATTGTTTTGTTATAGTCGTTTCGCACTAAAACAATATCATTTACTACACATTCATTTCTTCCATTGAAAATTCAACATAAAACAGGCCAGCGACAAAAAATAGTTCAATTTTTTAACTACATTTTTGTAGATTGCGCGGCGTTTGGGCTCGTTTCATACTTTAAACAGTCAGGGAAATAACAACATATATGGTATCAGTACACATACATATATGGAAACGGTACCATATATGGTACCGGTACACCTTCAAGTGGTACCATATATGGTACCACTTCCTTATATGGTACTGGTACCATATATGGAAACGGTACCATATATGGAACCGGTACCATATATGGTAACAGGTACCATATATGGTACCCCTTCGATCAAATCATAAGATTCGATCCAGGCCTCAGGTGGTACCATATATGGTACCGGTACCATATATGGTACCCTTTCGATCGAGGCCTCAGGTGGTACCATATATGGAAACGGTACCATATATGGTACCCTTTCGATCGAGGCCTCAGGTGGTACCATATATGGTACCCTTTCGATCGAGGCCTCAGGCATACATGTAACAGGGGGTCTGGGGGGTCTGCCCCCCAACCCGACTTAGGCCAGACCCCCCCCCCCCGGATAGGGACCCCCCTCGAGACCGAGACGATTTTTCCGACCCCCCTCCGATTTTTCTGGCAAGCAATTTTTGAGCAAATTTTTGCGATTTTTTGCAATTTCAGACACAAAAATTACCAAAATCGCCGGTAAAACAGCACTTTTTAGCTGTATTTCAGCCCAAATTAGCGATTTTTGGCCCAAAAATTGCGATTTTTTTCCATTTTTGAGCGTTTTTTAGTGCCGGACCCCCTCCCAAAATTTTGGCTCAGACCCCCCCCCCCGGCCAACGCCAGACCCCGCAACTCCCCCTCCCCCGTTCGGCTGATGACTTGTTACATGTATGGCCTGAGGTGGTTCCATATGGTACCACCTGAGGCCTCGATCGAAAGGGTACCATATATGGTACCACCTGAGGCCTCGATCGAAAGGGTACCATATATGGTACCGTTTCCATATATGGTACCGGTACCATATATGGTACCACCTGAGGCCTCGATCGAAAGGGTACCATATATGGTACCCCTTATGATTTGATCGAAGGGGTACCATATATGGTACCTGTTACCATATATGGTACCGTTTCCATATATGGTACCGGTACCATATATGGTACCACCTGAGGCCTCGATCGAAGGGGTGCCATATATGCCATATATTTGAAGGTGTACCGGTACCATATATGGTACCGTTTCCATATATGTGTACTGATACCATATATGTTGTTATTTCCCTGACTGTTAAACGTGTTTTTCTACAGAAAAATCGCCAGGCGATCTTTTTCTACAAAAGTATGAATGCGCCTTAACTCTAAATACTTCAAAAAACTCCTTGCATGGCTTTTACGCTGTCACCTAATCAGACTCAAGTGATAGAATGCAATGGCGTACCAGTAGTGCAAGCAGATCGATGCAGGTATCTCGGCTTTAACTTGATCCTGGACTTACTTTCGCCGGTCACACTCGGCCAAATGAGTCGGGCTTGAGCCGTGCTTCACTGTACTGTACTGTACTTTTACTCCGTATTAATAACCAACACCATGCAACGCACACTAACCGGTACCGGTACCATATATGGTACCCTTTCGATCGAGGCCTCAGGTGGTACCATATATGGTACCGGTACCATATATGGAAACGGTACCATATATGGTACCCTTTCGATCGAGGCCTCAGGTGGTACCATATATGGTACCCTTTCGATCGAGGCCTCAGGCATACATGTAACAGGGGGTCTGGGGGGGTCTGCCCCCAACCCGACTTAGGCCAGACCCCCCCGGATAGGGACCCCCCTCGAGACCGAGACGATTTTTCCGACCCCCCCTCCGATTTTTCTGGCAAGCAATTTTTGAGCAAATTTTTGCGATTTTTTGCAATTTCAGACACAAAAATTACCAAAATCGCCGGTAAAACAGCACTTTTTAGCTGTATTTCAGCCCAAATTAGCGATTTTTGGCCCAAAAATTGCGATTTTTTTCCATTTTTGAGCGTTTTTTAGTGCCGGACCCCCTCCCAAAATTTTGGCTCAGACCCCCCCCCCCCCGGCCAACGCCAGACCCCGCAACTCCCCCTCCCCCGTTCGGCTGATGACTTGTTACATGTATGGCCTGAGGTGGTTCCATATGGTACCACCTGAGGCCTCGATCGAAAGGGTACCATATATGGTACCACCTGAGGCCTCGATCGAAAGGGTACCATATATGGTACCACCTGAGG
The DNA here is from genome assembly GCA_030248155.1 of Sabatieria punctata. Lineage (NCBI taxonomy): Eukaryota > Metazoa > Nematoda > Chromadorea > Araeolaimida > Comesomatidae > Sabatieria > Sabatieria punctata. The sequence goes on along the minus strand of JASANB010000568.1, from coordinate 127,752 downwards.
CCTCGATCGAAAGGGTACCATATATGGTACCCCTTATGATTTGATCGAAGGGGTACCATATATGGTACCTGTTACCATATATGGTACCGTTTCCATATATGGTACCGGTACCATATATGGTACCACCTGAGGCCTCGATCGAAGGGGTGCCATATATGGTACCGGTACCATATATGGTACCAGTACCATATAAGGAAGTGGTACCATATATGGTACCACTTGAAGGTGTACCGGTACCATATATGGTACCGTTTCCATATATGTGTACTGATACCATATATGTTGTTATTTCCCTGACTGTTAAACGTGTTTTTCTACAGAAAAATCGCCAGGCGATCTTTTTCTACAAAAGTATGAATGCGCCTTAACTCTAAATACTTCAAAAAACTCCTTGCATGGCTTTTACGCTGTCACCTAATCAGACTCAAGTGATAGAATGCAATGGCGTACCAGTAGTGCAAGCAGATCGATGCAGGTATCTCGGCTTTAACTTGATCCTGGACTTACTTTCGCCGGTCACACTCGGCCAAATGAGTCGGGCTTGAGCCGTGCTTCACTGTACTGTACTGTACTTTTACTCCGTATTAATAACCAACACCATGCAACGCACACTAAACGGTTGGAGTCGTAAAACTACCTACTCATAAAAAATTACGAAGCATGAACGGACAGCAGAATTTAGAGTTGTGAACGTTAAAAGTATCAGACAGTTCGCGTAATAACAATGTGAATAAAAGACTGCTTACAAATCTCTTAAACGCAAGTCTTCACGCTGTCTGGGTCGAACTGTGCGTCCGTCCATGTGTCAGAAGTATTTTACATCGTTATATGTGGCGTTGATCAGGGCTGTGTTAGCCTATCTATAGCTTCCCTATTTGTTACCCATACTTCAAGGATATGGTATGGTACACGTTATACATAGAGTGTCCAGAAGCTTGTATGTATTAAAGAGCTACTGTATAGTATTTTCATTGGGTATTGTATTCGTGTCTTTCTACTGTGCGGTCCTTTATATTCTGTGTGTTGTATTTGATTACTATTTTAGTAAACCTTTCTTCATTGGTGCCGAGATCCTACCACTTATTACCGTCGCACGGAACAATTTAATTAATCAATGAAACGCGGTTAAGCAGTAAAGGAAAGACATGCGACAACTGTAGTTATTGTACAAGCCAGCACAAAATTACATTCCAACAGTAGAAAGTTAATTTACATGGGAGAAGCAAAGTGAATAGCAAATTCTGACCATTGCTTTAGCTGACACCGACAAAGACAACTGACTGTACAGAAATTGAGTTAAGAGGAAAGGAGAGCACAGATACAGAATCAAAAGATTCCACCACAGCCCGGCATGTGATCGTAAGTGGCTCGGGCAGTGTCAAACGTAGCCGAACAAGTCCAGCAAAAGTGAATGCGACAAGCAGTGCAGACCATGTGGTTGCAGCCGTCGGCTTTCTCAATCCGAGTCTGGCACTTGGGACACAGTTTCCGACGACGCGGGTCTTCTCTCTGCCACTGCTCGTTGAAATACGCATCGCTGCTGGTCAGACGGACTCCGTGCAGCTTGGCCGCCACACACGACTGACCCGGGTGCGCCTCCAGACCGCAGGCTCGAGCCGAACACATCTTACGGTCGCACAGATCACACCGATGAACCGCCGGCGCAGTGGTTATCTAAACTACCTACACTGTGTATACTCATGTCTGTCGTTGGCACCAGACATGGGCAAAAAATATGAGCTGATTTAGCTCCATCAGGCCTTTCAGGAATTTGTTAACGAATTACTATAAAACTATGCGTGTATAAAACTATGATTTAGTGTAAATGAGTTCAAAATAGCCTATCTTATCTCAACGAAAAATATGCCAAATTAGTCAGGCACTTAACGCCGTTTAGGGGCGGTCCATAAACTACGTACATGTACAACGTTAAAAAAATCCAAAATTTTGAACCTTCACCCCCCCTACCGACGGTTTTCGACATTTCCAGCACAACCCCACTAAAAGCTACGCCCTTTTTGGGCTGACACCCCCCCCCCCGAGTAAACTTGGCAGTGTCCGACATTACAAAACGTCAATAAAATCGACATGACACTGTAGAAGCTGTGAAAAAGAAACTTTTTGTCAATGAACTACCATTTTCGCGGTTGGAAACATGAACTGGGTTGAGTTTTCCTTGTAATATAGTTGTGGACAAAAGCTTCCTAGGCACTTAAAAAACGTTGACGTTTTCGACATCGACACCAACCCCGACCCATGCGATGTTTTCCGACGTTCAAGCGACTACCCCACCCCCTCTCTGAACGTCGTAGTTTATGGACGGCTCCTTATGGTAAAGGTACCTACGGTAGTGGTATCATATATATTGCCGTCACCATATATGGTACCCCGACCCATTCGGCCATGGGTGCCGGTACCATATATCTATAGTATACCATATACGTATGGTGCGGAATCTGAACAGAGTGGTACCATATATGGTACCGGTACCGGGTCCAATGCGAAGGTAGAGGTACCATATGGTACCACCACAGGCCCCGAACGTGGGGGCACCATATGGTACCGGTACCTTATATGGTACCACCACAGGCCCCGAATGTGGGGGGGTACCATATATGGTACCGCTACCCTACGTATGGTGCCGGTACCATAACCGGCGTTAAGTGCCTGACTGAAAAACCCTTGCTTTTTGTAAAAAATAGGACTTCTTACATAGCTTATCACCCTTCAACCCCGTATCAGCCGAGGCAACGCCACAGCCCCCTCAAATTGTCAATTTGAAAATTCTATCGCTGTCAGCCAAAGTACATATACATATCTAGCACATATCTGGTTGGAGTCATGCAAAAACTACGGCGTTCAGAGAGGGGTAGAGTGGTTAGCTGACGAACCCAGGATTTCGCAAGGGGAGTAAAATTTTTGAGGGCCGCTGCCCAACCAAAGCAAGACAATTTAAAAATTTAGGCTGCAAAAACGCATTCTAAGCATAAAATATACTCCTTTTTTGCGGTCCGGTCCGGCCCGGCTGCAATTTTGTGCCTCGCGGCCCGGCCCGGGATGGGATCTCAAATTTTTCAGGCCCGGTCCGGCCGGGCCCAGAAAACTAAAATCGCCCAAAATTCATGCAAAATCGCTTGAGCGGGTACTACAGTACAATAGAAACATTTCTACAATGCACCAAAGCAGAATAATAATCCAGATTAAAAACATCGTCTTTTGGCTAAAGTACACCCTAAATTATACGAATTAGCACCCAAACCATTCATTGGGGTGGGTGGGGTACTTCGAATTTCTCATAAATGCTGTAACATTCTGAAGTTGCCAGATTCGGCCACTGCCCAACCAACGAAGTGGAGAAAACTTTGAAAAGTTAGCCTTTATAAACGCATTTAAACGGTATTTTGAGCGTGAAATTAACAAAATTTAACCGTTTTAGTAGTTTCAAAGTCCCGGTTGAGCTGTTGCCCGACCATGGTGAGAAAATTTTGAAACATTAGCCTTCAAATAAACTATTTTTTCATATTTTTTCATAAGAATTCTACGGTACCTATTTTATTGCACTCTACACAACTTTTTCCTTCACCCTCGGCTCGGTCCGGCCTGGCTTAAACACCCAATTTTCTCGGCCCGGCCCGGTCCGTGCAGGTTTCTAGGTGTAGTAGGTCATAATTTTTTCGTTTCTCTTATTTTTGTCTAAATTTTCTCCCTACCTCCACCACAAAGGGCGGAGAACCCACCCTATGTACACCCCTGGGGACGCTACGGGGTTCAACGTTACAAGAGGTGCGGTTGGCATCTAAAACGTCGACGTTTTTAGGTGCCTAAGCTTTTGTCCGCAACTTCTTGTATGTCTAAAGAAAACCAAACACACTTTTATGTTTCCAACTGTCAAAATGGTAATTTTAGTGTGTTGGCCTTTGTGGTGTAGGTTGAAAATTGTACCTACAAAGGCTTTACTGGACACAGAAATTCGTTGTAATAACCGCCCTGTAGCATGGGCTATCTACACCGCTCGCCTAAACACCAACCACCTAGGGCGTACGCCGCCGGCTGCAATAATCTAAACATGCCTAAAGGATGTGATTGCAACCAAACCCTACGTAGTTCTTAGCGGCGGACGTTGCGGCGGCAAAAAGTAACCTCCGTCTCTGAGGGCGTTAAGGTTTTTTGAAACGTCGAGCAAATACGTACAGTAGCTGTTAGACCCCACACAATGTGATTAACTAAGTAAAACCAACCTTGAATATTCCATTGCAGCCATCAGTAGTGCAATACGCAAACGAATCGCTGTTTGCTGTCAGATAACGCTCAGTGGCCACTTCAACCAGTTTAGTCAAGTCGAGCAGATCCAGCTGGTCCAGTTGTCGTACATCAGCCACCGAAAACGGAGAACTGCACTCATCACTAGCACATTCGAGTGGCCAACTGCCATCTGTGTCCAACGACGACTTTACCTAAAATACGTACATATGCTACGGTACAACACACAACAGTACTGTGGATGAAGCTATCCAGCAAATTAGGATATTCGCGTCACTGAGTAAAATGGAACTGTTTTCAGGCCTTCACAGTCGCCAATTTATTTCGAAGTCTAAATTAACTCATAGCTGTGTTCATTCTCCAGTTGTCAGGATCTATGAAGGCAAAGGCTTGGCAGCATATGTATAGAAACAGCCAGTAGACTTTCATTTTCAACCCCTACATCTCCACATCGGCATAAAATAGATTTGTAGGCGTCTGTGGTATACTGGTAGCAACCTTACACATGCTGGGGTTCGGCCCCAATGATTGCCACGCGCGGTCGTCAAGGATTGTTTACTGGTTATGGTGTATTGTGCTTTGGAATATACTCAAAGATAGATGATCAGAAACTGACCTGCTGCTCAATGCATTCCCTACAGTAATAGTGCCCACACAACTCCAAACAGTATGCGGTCGACTCCGTGTCTGACAAGCAAGCAGCACACTCCGGGCCTAGAAACAGTGCAGCTGCAATAATTCAAACATAAGTAGTACACTTAACTCTCTCCATCAGTTTCTTCAGGCATTTTGCTGATACAACGGCGATATATGTCTAAGAGAGTGCGAATGGAGCTGTGGTCACCAGTGACAGCAAGCGTTTTGCGATGAAGATTCAGCTGCAACCTCACACAGCCGGCACCCAGAGTGCTTTGAAGACGATCGAGGTTGAAGTCAAACTCCATCAACAAGGTCTTCATCACTCCTCGAGGAGAATGTAAAGAAAGCTCATATGAACTGTTTTGGTCAAGTGTGCTTTGGTCCATTACGAATTGATTAATTGCATCCAGACAGAACTGCACCTTTTCGTCCAACCCATGCAGAATGATCTGAGAACAGAAGTGTCTGATGTTTATCCACACATCGGCAACAGTCGTTTGAAGTTCCTCTAGAAAAGCCCGACCACTCTTAGACAGGAGACTTCTGCGTTTTCCAACACAGTTGATGGGAAACCCATCTAGTACTGCATGAAAGCCTTGTTGAATATTCTTCAGAGTGCTCATGGTCTTAGCAACTATGGTGACAACCACTTGAGAGCCATCACTGATTGTTTTGAACTGAATGCTTGCAGTGGGGTAGTTCTCCAACAAGGTGGTCTTCTGTTGATCGAGCTGCGACTGTACAGCCACATACAGCTCCTTTCGGATAAGCATGGAATCTTCTAAGGTGGATTCAATTGTGAGTGGCTGCAGCTGAAGTCTGAAGTTGACTGCTTGCAAGTGTTCCTTTACTTCTTGGCCAATTGTTAGATCTCTGAACTTCACAAACACTGTGTACACTCGGCTAGCCTTGGTTGGGGGCACAACGTTAACCACCGGCTGCTCACTGGACACTTCACCCACAACGGCTAAGATCCTGCGCTCAAATTCTTGCAACAGCTCCTGTGGAGTTTCAAATGACTTGACACGTGCCACATTGCATTCCACAGCATCTTCCAAGTATGGCGGCAATTGAGCAGAAACAATCCTGGCAAAGTCTGTGTCTTCCATAGCTCGGATTCCACGTACTACGATCTGCTTCTTGGCACTCAGATCTCTTGTATTATAGCGGACCTTTGCCTGGGGCCCAAATAATGGATTAAGTCGAAACGCCAACAACCGATAGACCTCATCTACCAAACTTTCATTAGTCACAGTGATGAAGCCAGGGGGTTTTGGCGGTCTTCTGCACCAGGTGAGCTTCAGTTGAAACATCTGATTGGCCTTGAAGATACTTGCCGTTAAACGAGGGTAAAAAGGCAATAGCTGTAGTTGATCCACTTCCTGTGACCGATTGCTTGGGAATGCTTCAACAGCTCTAGCTGCTTGTTCAGGAAGCCGGAAGGATGCGATGCCCCAAATATTGCTGCTATTCATCTGATTGAATTTCTGCATAGCAGTCACCTCACCAAACTGCGACAGAAAATCCACCATCTCCAGTTTGCTTGTATTTGGTAACTCGTTTTTCACTCTCACAGCAACAAACTCATGCGCTTGGAGTATGGCATGCACTTCTGCTCCTTTTCCAATCAAACTGCGCCACCGGCTGCCGTGATTAAAATTCTTCTCTAACATTTCTTCCTCAAACCTCTGCTTGTGCTGAGTGACCAGTTGTTGAACCCGTTCCTCCACTCTGGTCTGTCCTCGTTTCTGAACGCAAATGAACATTCGTCCCCAAGCGTCATTAGGGTCAAATGCAACTATCACCGGTGACCCAGCGAATTCAGTCAGCTCTGTCTCAAGAGTTTCTCTGTTTTGCCTGGAGCGAAAAAATGACTTGCAACGAGGTCCACCCAGACCTTCCATTGGTAATTTGACCATCACTTGTTCCAGGGCTTTTTCAATGTCTTGCTGACGAATTGAACACTGAGAAAGAAGGCTATCTTCAAGTTGGGTCACATTATGGGCATAAGAACGTGAGGTTTCAAGCACATACTCAAACACAATCCACTTAGGATTGCTGTTGCATATGCTAATGGCCGCTGAAGGGTGTATGCTGAAGAAGCACTCACTGGCAGGATTGTAGTAGCCGAGCTTCCAGTGGCCAGTGAAGATGGCTAGGTTTTCTTTGAAAGAAGTCAGTAAAAGACGACTCAGTGCCGGAAAGCAGGAAGGGTCAAAATCATCTGGGATGCGAAACTTTCCATTTCCGATCTTTTGTTGACTGCACAAATACGTTATTTCTTTTATGGTTTCTTTCACAATTCGCAAGGATTTGGCATTAGCATAGTTCTCCACACACCATCGATTCTTCTGACTTTCTGGAACCCTACTCCATTGCAGGTACAATCTGGTGGCTGTGATATGATCACCAGTTTCATCACAAAACTCGAGCTTCTTTGCATTCGCAGCAGACTTCTCACTGTCAGTTTTGCCATAGTAAAACAAGTTGCCTGTGTTCATGCATGCCACCATCACTACACAAACAGGAAAGATACCACCACCATTCTGCATATCCAGGCGATTAGCATCAAGCAGCAACTTCGAATAGCGAGGATCGAGAGAGAAATGAGCCATCTTCTGGCCATCTGGAGTGAGCTTTCCATCGGGATGCAATGCTCCCAAATCAGAGAGCAACTGAATCGCGTGCCTAAAGCTGTGCTCTGATGGACGTTCCAGAAACTCGAAGGACAGAGGGTCCATTATACCCAGCAGTTTTAACTTGAGCACCGTTTGCCCCAAGCTCGAACGCAGTATTTCAGGCGTAAACTGGTCTTCCATTTCAGCAAAGTCTTGCTTGCCATACAATCGATAACAGAAGCCAGCACTTGTTCGGCCCGCTCTGCCTCTTCTCTGATTGGCAGAGCTCTTGGAAATCGGCTTCACAACCAATGAGCTTGTGCCTCGCAGTGGATCGAACTGACGTTCTTTGGCAAGCCCACAATCAACCACATGACAGATGCCCGGGATAGTAACTGAAGTCTCTGCACAGTTGGTAGCAAAGACAACCTTACGAGTCCCACAGTGGAGCGGTTCGAATACCCGTTGCTGATCATCTGCTTGCATCTGACCATGAAGTTGAAACACTTTAACAAAAGGCAGCTTGAGCTGAACAATTTTGCGCTCAGCTTGCTCTGCTTCGATTGGAGTTGTTACAAAGGCAAGAATTCCGCCAGCGCTTGCGTTGAGACAAAGATCAGCCACTTGAGCAACTAATCGATCAAGATAACCGCTCCTGAAAGATTTGTCTTGAAGACAACCTGTGACGACAACCAATTACCTGAAGTCGCCATCGACTGGTGGAATCCAGTAGTCAGTAATAGGAAACAGCCTTCCGGGAATTTCAACCAACGCACAACCGAATTCATTAAAACTGTTGACGAACAGACTTGTATTGATTGTGGCAGAGGTGATGATAACCTTAAGGTCCGGTCGTTTTCGCAGACATGATTTCAACTTGCCCAACAGCAGATCAGTGTACAGAGTGCGCTCATGGGCTTCATCCACAATGACGCAAGAAAACTGACTGAGCAGCTCATCCTGCATGAAACACCGCAACAATATGCTGTCCGTCAAATAAACTATCTGTGCCTGTAGAGACTGCACAGTTTGACAGCCAACCTAGAACATTGGCACAGTGCACACACGGAGAACGCTGCAAGCGATCGTACATGGTATCCAACGATGTCGCCAACGGCGGTTTGCAGTTCCTGACTAACTCGACTGGCCAGTGACACAGCAGCGAGTTTTCTGGGCTCTGCACAAGCGATGCGTCCCAGTCCACTCAGCTCAGTTTGCAGCAAGTACTGTGGAAGTTGGGTGCTTTTGCCTGATCCGGTATCTGCCATCACGACCGTAACTGCATTACAGCCGATTGTAGAAAGCAAACGAAATTTGTAGGCATATATGGGCAAGGCGGCAGTGTATTGTCGTTTTTCAAGCTCCAATTCCCAATCAATACTGGCCAGATCGTGTCCATTTTGGCAGTGCTCCAGTGAATCCCGCATTCGGTGCAAAAAATCGGCATACACTCGGCGGGGTCCCACATCATTTGGCTCATCACTGAGAAATGATTGGCCAACGCTGGACAACTCCTGATCGATTCGGACGTTCAATTGCCGTGCAGATAGTTGAGTCATAGTTTGCCTAGACAGTGTGCAAGCCACAAGTCAGATTTATTCAGAAAAATTTCAGGCAAAAACCATTTTGCTGAATGAAATGTTGAATGAACTATCGTACGAAAAATGATTTTCAAAGTAAAATTGAATTTTTATCTTCCATTTGCCACTTTTCGTCAGTATTTTTAAGGAAATTCTAATACGTACCAACATATCAAAACTTTTGGCCAGAACAATGATTAATTTTAGTTTTACAAGTCAATCTACAGTTGTTAAATTGATTGGTGCTAAAAAGCCTGAACATTTCATAAGAAATTGGGATCAGGTGTAGCTGGGGAAGGGAAATCAGGAACCGATCCCAAACAGAAATTAATGTTTCAATTATCAAAATTAATTATAAATTAACAATTTTTATCGATAAATATCGATTATCGATTATTTTTTTGGCAAAATTCCAAAATTTCAAAATCGTCCAAATATGGTTATGCTATAATCATTTGAAAGCCCTTCGCCTGACGAGTCTAATGATCACTACATCAGCATAGGGCACGCCCCGGGGGCCTGTTTCGCCAAATATAAAAGTACCCCTAGAGACGCATCAGTATAGGCACGCTCCGGGGGCCCGTTTTCCAAATATAAATATACCTCTAGGGGACGCATCAGTATAGAGCACACTCCGGAGGGCCTGTTTTAGAAACCTAAAAGTACCCCTAGGGGACGCATCGGTATAGGACACGCTCCAGAGGGCCTGTTTTCCAAATATAAAAATAGAGTGCGAACTGGTATTGGGCATTGGGGTGTTTTCCAGGCATTATTATTGGGTATTGCGTTTTTTATACCCCAATACCCAATACTAATTAGGACCTATAAAGATCGAAAAAGTCGCTGTTGAACTGAAAAACTGACCTGAAAAATCGAAAAGATTGACCGATGATTAGGTATAGAAAGCCGTTTTTGCGTTAATAAACTAAAGGTTAAGAATGTCTTATACTGTCCGCTTTTTTAAGAAGTACGCTAGTAATTAGTGCAATTTCTCTGTTCTTATCTAAATCTTATCAATTAAAATTTGTCATTTTTTGTAATACGAATGTATTATTTGCCATTTTTCGTGATACAGAATATACAATGTATTACTACAGTACCCAGGGGGTGCGGGTCTGGTACACCCCTTTCCGGTGGAGTAAGAAGAAAAAATCCGCCGAATATAATAAGAAACACTTTTTGCAGTAGATCATGTACGGACTAAAACTGTTAATTTCTGCTTATTTTGCCCTCCAGAACGGCTTCTAAATGCATTCTTAAAGGCTAATATTTTAAAATTTCTCACCCTAGTTGGACAATGGCCCAACCAGGCCTCTTTGAAATTTTAATCCCTGTGAAAGAAAACCTGTGTACACCACAGGAATGTACCTGTTCATTGAAATGCAATTTTTGGCTCAGCTACACAAATCTCAGGTATTGGGATTGGGTATTGGGGTATCGGGTTTTTCGGGTATTGTTCGCACTCTATACAGAAATACCCCTAGAGGGAGGGATGCATCAATACAGCGCACGCTCTGAAGTCGTATGGTCATAAGAAAGTTAATTAATTAATATATAGTCCATTTCTGACCTTCCCTGATTCCCCCCCCAGCTACACCTTACCCAGAAATGGCATGCTGTTTATAACAAAGAAAAACACGGTATTACACGCGCCTGCCTATGCATTCGATCATTACCGGCCTACCTATCAATATTTTATGTATTTGAATGAGAACGATGTTTGGATTTTCAGTAGCTAAATGAGGTTCGATAGATAAGAAAAATGAGCTTCGATAGCAGCTACTCAAAACATGTTATAGCAAAACTAAGTACTGAAACGAAAAGTCAATAATATGCACGTACGTACAATGGTCGAAATAAATAAATTGGCACTACGTACGTAGTCTGTTCAAAAATAAAGCGACCTGCGGTTTTTTGCGAATAACTTTTTTGGGAGGCCTCGGAGCGACTTGAGCGGCTTAACCAAAGTTGTAGACAAGGTCGAGCCGCGGTCTGTGGTTAATGCTAATCTGCGCTACGTTTACTCTGAACACTAATTTGCGCAACGTCAAAAATGAGCTTTTTTCCTAATTGCGATGAAAACGAGATGACTGCAGAATTCGATTCTAGAGTCCTTGGCGACTCCAATGATGCTTTCATGACGTGTCTAGGCCAAACCGATCCGGAGATGTGGCCGGTCAAATGTCGGCCGGCGGAGATGTCGTAAAAAATGGCGTTTTTTTAAATTTCACAAAATAGGGGCAGAAACATAGGCAGACCGGCAGATTTGGCTGAAACTTCCTGAACGGGGTATTCTTGACCGCCGGAATCGATTCTGACACTTCCCGACCTTGAAAACCTCACCCTGATACCGTAATTCGGCTTGCAATAGGGGGTGGTACAGCTTGAAGAAAAACGGATTTGCACTGTAACACAAATTTTCAAAATTTTCATGTCAGAAGTAGCAGTGTTGTAATGGTAGACGTTCGCAAACGCCTAAAAAGTGATTGCGGATGCTTATAATGGTATTGGACTGCTCAATTTCACGTGACCACCTCACTTTTGAGAGCCGAATTACGGTATCAGGGTGAGGTTTTCAGGGTCGGAAAGTGTCAGACAGAATCAATTCCGGCGGTCAAGAATACCCCATTCAGGAAGTTTCAGCCAAATTCGTCAGTCTGCCTATGTTTCCGCCCCTATTTTGTGAAATTTTCAAAAAAATGGCATTTTTCGCGATTTTTGCAAACTTTGACCGGCCATATCTTCGGATCGGTTTGGCCTAGACACGTCATGAAAGCATCATTGGAGTCGCCAAGGACTCTAGCATCGAATTCTGCAGTCATCTCATTTTCATCGCTATTAGGAAAAAAGCTCATTTTTTGACGTTGTGCAAATTAGTGTTCAGAGTAAACGTAGCGCATATTAGCATTAACCGCAGACCGCGGCTCGACCTTGGCTACAACTTTGGCTATGAGCCTCAAGTCGCTCCGAGGCCTCTCAACAAAAAAGTTATTCGCGAATAATCGCCAGGTCGTTTAATTTTTGAACAGACTGACAAAAAAAGCTTAAAAATAGCTATACTAGAAAATTACCGACCACAAAATTCCCCCAGATTTTGCAAAAATCCCCAAAGAATGATAGTTCCCCCACTCCACTCCCCAAACGCAAAAATTCCCCCAACCTGGCAACACTCACTGAGCAAGGCTATAGGTTGGCCGCCTGCCCAGCAGAGAGCAGAAGCGGCGGGAATATAGTCTGTACAAAAACCGCTAAGCGTTCAGATAACAAGATACGGTGTAAATTTTAAGGCGCCCGTTTTAAACTACGTACACCGACTTCTTCCTCATTGAGCCGTTGAGTTTTATTTACTTGTTTTTCCATCTTTAATTTCATGATGATAATAATACGCGCTAGCCGGCACAGTTGGTGTTGTGGTTTAGGCCGCATGGCCACTGTGGTATCCGCCCATTTCGTCCCGACCGTTTCGTCCCCTTGCTGTTAGTCCCGGCTGTTTCGTCCCGACCGTTTCGTCCCGGCCAAGTTTTAATGTGACCGTTTCGTCCCGATTCACAAAGTGAAACATGCACATCCAAGGCGCGAAAACCAAATCGTCCATACTTTTAAACAGAAGCCAGTCTGTCATATGTACTCATACAGTAATAAAGCCATGCATAATAGCATCTGTACACAGTAACAATACTATGCTCTGTACGGCCGGGACAGTTGGTGTAGTGGTTTAGGTCGCAAAGCCCTATGCGCGTGGTTAAAGTAATTTTATTAAAAAATAAACAGAACAAAATGCCCTAGACTGAGACCAAACAGATAGGGGTGGGGACGGGCCGCTAAACGGCGACTTACACCCTACTCCGACAAAATTAACTAAAATCGGTATTATAAAGAGCGTTGCGGAAGGCTCGCGGCAAATTAACACACTTTATACTGGTGACCACGTGTGTTGAGATTATAAAATTTGAAAAACAAATCAACAGGGAGGACAATTTGTTCGTAATTAATTTGTACACCATTACAAGGTCAGGAACTATTCTTCTTTTTTCTAAAGACTCCAAACTGAGCAATCTTAGCCTTTCGGAATATTCAAAATTCACCTGGATTCGGCGAGTAAATAATCTCTGTACTCTTTTAATCAGATTTTAATTAATCTCCTTAAATAAATATGGATTCTAGACCTCTGAAGCATATTCTAACTTAGGACGAACAAAAGTTTTGTACAGTTTTTGTACAGTTTGATAAGAAAATCCTTAGTCTTAGTTTCAAAACATTTAAAAATAAGGTTAACCAATCTAAACCCGTTTACTGCAACTTGATCAAAATCATACCAACCAAATTCAAACTAAATTAGCTAGTACTATGCCATACCATATCGAATTCAAATCGCCAAGTTTATACTATACCATACCATATCAAATTCAAACTTTGAATTTGGTAGGCATCCCTGGGGATAGCTGCATTCTCTCTGCCCAATGATGGTCGTGCGTTCATCCACTCGGCGGGACAAGTTTCTTGCCGCAAAGAGTTGGTCGTCGGCACAAAGCCCAACCCAGACCACCGAAAGCCACTGTGTGCCTGGCATTTGACCTCTCGGTTGTGTGTGTGTGCGGTTGTTGTGTGAGTTGTGGCGCATTTGGCATTTGATTTTGCCGCCGCCTTTGCAATATACTGTAGTGAGCAGCGGGACGAAACGGTCACGCTTAAAAACCGGCCGGGACTAAACGGTTGGGACGAAACAGCCGGGACGAACAGCAAGGGGACGAAACGGTCGGGACGAAACGTCCTACAACCGGCCACTGTGCGCGACGTCGTTCGCTCATCCTCTCGGCGCGGCAAGTTTCTTGCCGCAAAGAGTTGGTCGTCGGCAGAAAGCTCCACCCAGGCCACCGAAAGCTGGTGACAGCTAGTAGGTAAAATGGGAACCGACTGGACCTGCCGTTGCACCGAAGCCACTGACTCCACAAAGCATGCCGCGTTGGGAAGAAGATCTACGATGTCAGAAGCTGTCTGAGAAACCAGCTATGCCGGGAGCCCTCTGGCATATGGGGCACCGGCGGCCATCGGGAGCTGTCAGCATCATGGCATCGACACGCCGGCCGCCCTCCTGGTGACCGGCACCCAGCAGCATGGCTAGGAGTGGCTGGCAGTGAAAGGAGGGCAACGTCCGAGATGACGAATCACGGGGGTAGCGGAATGGACCTCGAGTCTGATCGCAGGCCGTAAGGCCCATCGTAAGGCACATCGGATAGGATCGGATAACACGCGCTAATTTACAAGCTAAATTTGAGCACTGGTATTTAGGGATTCAGAATTCTAACTGAAGAAAGAAACGGCTTTTGCACTGAATTCGATAGTGCTGCATGCGTGCGTGAAAAGTGGAAAGTATTGAGTACAGTACGTACATACGCGGTGGTGTTTTGAACGTACGTCATCTAAAAGTTCTACAGTTTCTAGAAATCAAAATTTTCATAATCAAAGTCATAATAAATTCACTGGCTGGATTGTGTCTTGTGCCTGAAATGTAAAAAGCGATGCAGTTCCAGTACGTACTGTATGTACGTTAGATGCGTGACGTGGGTGTGTGTGAGCGCGCATAATCTAAAAATTGGCTTTGTACAGTTTCCGGAAAGCATAAACTACCACGTGTATACATTGATCATCTGGTTGAGTCAGCGTTAGGTTGTCTTGTCATGAGCACCCAGTTTTTCCAAACCTAAACGGTACTACGTACGTACGTCTATCAAGTGTGTGTGTGTGCACGTTTCTCTCGACAAGCGACTGTTTATCCCTGCCGTTCGCAATCTAAACCGCTCAATATCACTAAGTGTGTTGTCATAACAAAAGCTCCGTTAGCTCGGTGCCGGTTCTGGAATAACAAAAACCCGTTCTCAGTTCTCACCAACCGGTCCGGTCGATTTAAATTGTCGACTTTGTCTGGGCTCAAAATGTGGTGGATATCATTTATATTCTTGGGGTACACGCACGGCGCTCGAATTATACTACCGGAACCTGGTCAGATCTAATCTAACCTAAAACGACTGAAAATAAATTGCCGGATTTTTAGTGATCGATGTGAACAAGCACAGCTTTCTCTGGCAACAGCCACGAAACTACCATCAAGGAGTCATCGATGAACTGGCAGCCCGGACCGGTCCGCACCAATTTTTCTACATAATTACTGGAGATACGCAGTACTGGTACAAATGCACGCCTAGCAACTACGAGTGCCATCGCCAAACCGAATTCTGCGACACCGGCACGCTGCAATGCCAGAAAGCTCAGGGGGAATACGCCAATCGAGTGCAAGAGACCAGTTTCCGTTCGTTAATTGGACAATTAGCCAAAAACGATCTCCGCCCCAAGGGCGTGATTATCAACGGAGATTTGACTCAATTCGGTCACGATTCCGAACTACAAAAATACAAGACGCATTGGACAGCTACAATGCAGCAAGTGCCCATCTACCCAGGTCTCGGTAACCACGACTACGCCAACAACGTGAATTCGTGCGGTCTCAACCACTGCGCCAATAGAATGCTGACTTGGCTTCGCAAATACTTACAACAGGTGTTGCACCTAGAACAGGATGTGCACAAGTCCACCAAATGGCTCATCGGTAACACTTTTTCTGGAAGCATGGCGTACTCGTGGGACCAATGCGCAGCGGTCGGCTCTAGTTGTGTGCACTTCATCCAGTTAAATAATTACCCGGCTTACTACACCGAATTTCGGTGGCTTCTAGCCACTTGGAAAATTGGACCCAGCTTCAGTTTTCTGCAGCGCGACCTCGACAAGAACATTGGAAAGCCGGTGGTGATCAATTTTCACGACTTTGACACCCACTTCAAAAGCCAGGATAAGGAGCGACTCCGCAAAATAATCTCCAATCCGTCATACAAGATCGTCGCTATATTCTTCGCCCACTACCACTCACAAGTCGGTCTGCATCCGGAAAAATACTGGTGCATTAACGGAAGAGCTGTACCTCTCCTCTACTCCGGTAGCGTTCCCGCCAATAACTACATACTGGCACGACTGGACCCGAACGCCAACGCGGTGGCTCAGATTTATCTGCTGCACGTCAACGATGACAGTAGCACCACCGTACAGTCTCTGACACTCAACCAAAACTGCTAGACAGAACAGCTACCGAATTACTCATGTACTGAGCCTACGACGTAACAAATAATATTATAAAGGATCATCAATGTCAGACCGCATTTTTGCAAGTCTCCACTCCGCTCTATAAACGTATAGGATAAGTTGGCAGAGAACAATTCGGTCTGACATCACGTAAAATGAATGAAACAATATAGATTTCCTATTCAAACTGGTCAGTTCGTATAGGATTCGGTCACAGAATACTGGCTGGCATGTACTGTACGACTACAGTACTATACAATGTCTCTAGCAACAATTTGGCAACAAAAACACAACTAAACAAGCACCGAATCCAACAAAAGTAGCATAGAAACGCGGCAGACTGTTGCAGTTTATCGGAAGAACTAGCGAACCGGTGTGTTTGGTAGCATTTGGCGAAAACAGTAAAACACAGAGAACTAGGATATGCGCTTAAGTTAAAACTGTGATAAAACGGAGACCATTTAGAGAAAGAAAAGTGTATATACAACTGGTTAACAGAAAAGTTAGTTACGCGGCTGTTAACTTCCTAACACGCTCAGCGTTGCATGTTTTGCAGTATAAATGGCCATCTAGGGGGTAGCAACCGTGACCCTCGATTTTCGATGACAATTTCAGACCACAATCCTGCAATTAAAGAATACATTATTATTAGCAAGAACAATAGCAAGCTGGACGAAAAAAGATCCACCTCGCATTTGTAGCAGTTGACGTGAAAGCTTTTGTCCATAGCAACGACCCGCAATGATTCTTCTTTGCCTTCCTCCGGCACGATCGGCTTGCTACATGCCGCACAGCGCGGAGCGTACTTTCTTAAATAAACCACGCCGCTCTATGTAGTCTCAGAACGACATACATGTAACAGGGGGTCAGCCCCCACCCAACTTAGGGGACACCCCGAGACGATTTTTCCAACCTCCTGTCCGATTTTTTCTGGTAAGTAATTTTTGAGCAAATTTTTGCGATTTTTTAGAATTTCAGACACTAAAATTGCTAAAATCGCCTCTAAAACAGCGATTTCTAGCTGTACTTGAGCACACGCTTGCGATTTTTGACAATTTTTAGCCGAAAATCGCGATTTATTTCGTTTTTTGAGTGCTTAACCCTTCCCTAGAATTTGGGCTCAGACCCCCAACCGCCTTCCCCTTCAGCGGATGACCTGCTACATGTATGACGAGTAACGTTCAGATTCTCAGTTGTTAAAAAGGTTATTTATTGAATAAAGGACTCCATCTACCACACCACTAGCCTGAGATTACCGGTTCGTTCAATCTAAGCCTACGCTTGAAAAATATGGCAAGTTGAAGCAACAGCCTAGGTATTTGTGCAGCACAGTAATAAAATAGTCCCATTCTGTTGGGCATATAACGAACGAAGTAAACGCACTCGTGGAAGCACTGTACGCAGTGAACTTGATTGTTGGAATCGACCGTGAACGGTACGCCGTCGAGACACTTTTTGCACACGTTGCACACAAAACACTGCGGGTGAAACGCTTTGCCACTTGCACGCAGAATCTAAACACCCTCTCAGTTACGTCACCAGTGCCATTAGTTTCTCTTCTTTTTTAAGAAAGGATGCATGTTCAATTAGGCCGACTCACCCTATCCATAATGGCTTCATTGCACACGCTGCATTTCTCAAGCGTGTCCTATAAATAAGTGAGTGAGTGTGTTGATTAGACGAAGGCAAGAAAAAGTACAATGTAGTCTCGCTCGCAGTAGGGCTTCCCGTCAACGGCATAGAACGAACCTCCAGCTAACCGGCAGCCGCAGGCAGTGCAGATGAAACAGTCCAAATGATAGGTCTGGTTGAGAGCGGTGCACCCGGCACGCTCCATCGATATACCTTCCCCGCATTTGGCACAATTATCTAAAACACACCTCTCTCCTCACACCGCCACTACCTTTCTGTACGGTGCCTACGCAACATACAACTTGGCCATCATGGACATGGGCAGCAATAAGAGAAAAGAAAAATCAATTTTTAGAAGTGTTACAGACAATGAAAGAGCCCATGCCGACGACTGCCTACGTACGTGCATGCAGTGCAAGCAAAACAAAGTGCAGTGCAGGCAGATTAAGGAAAGTCCCGTCTGGTACGAAGGTGTGCGGCGGTAGCGGCTGTCTGCTAGCGGCTCGCATTTTCATCATTAAAACGGATTATTTAAAAATAGCGCCGGCAGCAGATAACACAGCCACTTGGCCCCGAGCGCGCCGCCCGAAGCAGCGGCGGGAGGGTAAGCAGCTGAAGCCGGAAGAAACAGCCACGGAAGCGAGGCCTCAGCTGCCGATTATCAGCTAGCCACATCACTTACCGTCCTCCGACATGCTGGTCGCCGCCTGAACACACAAAACCTTTCACATACACAAAGGGACAAATGGACAGGGAAGGCGGGCGGACGGTGCGTCCAGGTGGCAGCTCGCTACACTGGCCGCCGCTGTTCAACAAAAGTTTTGATGGATTCGCGCCTGCTTCTTGGCCAGCGAGCGGAGCGGAGGAGCGGGTTCAGGGCGTTCTTGGTTTTCAGTTCTTAGACGGCATGATAAATAGTCGAACGCGAGCAGAACTAAGTAAACGGAGTTAAAAATTTATGTGCTCCCGGCACAATCACAAAGCAAACTTGGAAATAATGATTGAGTCGGAGCGACCTTTCTGCGGCCGGCCAACTAAGCCCACTGCATCTATATCTGCCGACCCGGCATGCATAACCGACTAAAGGTCATGAATAAGCGGCCCGGCCGCAACATCAAACTTTCATAGCTGTCCTAAATGCATGAGGGGGCACAGAAACGCACCTCAGCCAACGCAGACGCAATCTAGTGGGCGACCTTTATCTCCAGAACAACACAAAGCAGCGCCGGCCTTTATCGCACCTGTCGGCTAACAACTTGCTCCTTAGCTTCTTGCACCGCTCGATAGACACCTATCTATCTCCAACAAGAAGCAGGATTTAGTAGGAGAGAGAGCGCGTAGTTGCAACAATAAATTAAGGCGAGAGCTTTTTGTGCGCTCGAAAATAGATTTGACTGGTGGGTGGACGGGGTCGCCGGGCCGGCCGGCCGTTTCACTGCTCTGTCAATACTTGGTGTGTGATCGTCAGAGAGGCCAAAAGAAATTGTATTAGGCCCCGCGCGGCCTGTTTCGTCCTGCTAACGAACCGTGCCCTGTCTGTCTGCGGCTCGATTAAGACCGCCCAGTCGGTGTGCTGCTGCCCCACTGCGTGCCACTTACGTACACGTGCGTTCGACCGCTGCCGTCGCTTCCAGCACCATCGCCTGGCTCGCTCGGTCTAAATTAAAGGCTCGTTAGCCAACAGAAACAACGCAAACAGAGCACTCCAGGCTGTCACTGTTAGTCGTAACAGTAAGCCGTAAGCGCAAACCAACAAAGACGGCACAATTCACTGCAGAGCAGAGAAACACTGAGTACTTTGACAGAGACTTACAGTCCCCCGCGGCGCCGTCGAACGTCTCCATGTTGTATACGAGGCGTTGGGTCAGTGCGTCCACATCTCTGTCGTTGCTCACCACCGGCGGGGGTCGAGAGCCGTAGTAGTGTTGACGCGAGGGCGACGGCAGTCGGTGCTGCGGTGACGGTTTGGGAGTGGCGCTTTTGCGCGGACTCAAGCTGCTCTCCCTTAGTTCCCGGCAGAAGGAGTCGGGGTCGAACTCTCGCACCGGTGTACCGGAGGGAGCTCTGGGAGCCGGACCTCGAGCGGCAACTGGCGCCGTTGGAGTGGACGGCGAGGCAAAGTTGGTGCTCACTTTCAACGGTTCTATGGTGGTCGACTGAAAAAACCAAACTTCACTACCGCTGTCTGTACTTATGTAGTGTAAAAAATTGCAAACACTATATGTAACACATCCAAAAGGGCACTCAACTACAGTTAGTCTTTCCATTTCTGCTGCAACCGTGACAAACAAATCTAAGTGTGAAGTGAAAAACGTGTAAGAATTTTCTGGAAGAAATTTGTACAGAAAAATAATGATAAGTAAGGTTACATTTACATGTTACATACATGAAAAGCTTATTTTAAAATGTTTAAACGAAACATAAATCCAACAACGAAGACGAGATTCGCAGAAATACGGCGTGGGCTAAAAAAAGACCGCCTGCCTGGCCTTTTTTAAGAATTTTAAATAACTACAAAACAGCCGCAATTCCGTCAATTTTCAACCGAATGAAAAGATTTTTGGCACGATTATTATTATTATGTTGTTTAAAGTTTGTTTTGCAGAAGTCCTACCCTACCCTGCTTGTCTTCTGTAGCCCAGAGGTTCGGCCCTTCTGAAATAAACTGACCCGAATTTTCAGACGTCAAATTTTAACATACAGTAGGTCCTAGCTCACAAATCCATCATCCGATCGTTCTCAAATTTTGCTTGTAATCTTTATAGGGTCTTTAATGTCTGAAAAGACCAGCTTTCTAGAACAGCCGGTTAAAATTTGGCTTTACTTACAGTAAACGTGAAAATTCGGCATTGCCAAAGATGAGGGTGTTATTCCTTACAGAGAAAGCATGGTTTGGGGTTGTGGATTACATTACAGCTGCCTCAACTAAGGTAACACAATGAACACCTAAATTAGGCTATACAGTGGTGCTATATGTTCAGAAATACCATTCATTTTACCAATGCTCATTTTCTCCTTCAATGAAAGTAAGTAAAAGTTCACCAGATTTTAACCGGATGTGCTAGAAAGCTGGCACATTCAGCAATTAAAGACCATAAAAGATTGGTTATCAAAAGTTGATGGAATGGCGGCCATTTCAAGTTTTTCTGAAGACTCAAAAAAGGTAAGGCAGGCCAACACTGTATTTTACAAAAAAAATGTTTTTTAAAATATCAGTTGACCATAAAACGGATCAATATCGACCTAACTCCCACACCCATTGCACAAGGCTATACCTCACACCACACCCTCATGCGATAGTCTGAAATCAGCGACGCTGAACACCGAAGCCCTTGACTACTGTTGGCAAGTCCGACTGAACCTACATAATAGGTAATAACGTTAATGAACGTAATAGGTTTTTAACCTGAAATTTGTGGACTTGAACCTGAACCTATTATAATTCAGCCGGACTTGAACCTGTCCCGTTTTGTTGGACTTATTCAATAGATTCAATTTTCGAGTGAAATTTTTAGAAAAAATTGTCAAATTTTTGCTTGGATTGCACAAAAATTTAACGGTTTCATGTCTTTCCATCTATATTTCAAATTGAATATGTCTGAAAACGAAAGTACTCCGCTGTAAGATCTGATCTGGGTCATTTACTGCCAGTAGTGGTCTACATAGCTCAGAAAAATTGCAATCAGTGCAAAATTTCAACACATTTTGAAAATATAACTGGACTTGAACCTGAACCTATTGTCCAGGTTCTTTTAGAAGATGGACTTGAACCTGAAATTTCGTTGTTGGACTTGACTTGAACCTGAACCTATTTTTTAGCCCCGGACTTTCCAACGGTACCCCTTTGACTCTAGGAAAATTTGGAAAAATTTTAAAAGTTACAGTTTTAAGAACCAAAACCTGCTTTCGACAGCTCTAGCTATTCTACCTCCTCACCAGCCAAGTTAGATTAGACCCCTCCGCAGTAGCAAGCACAGGGGTGTTATGGTGGCTACACTTCCCGGTGGAGGTACGAAGAAAATATAGGTAAAAAAACAAAACCCAGCAGTAGATCTAAGGCTCTTTTCAAAATTCTCTACCTTCTTTGGCAACGGGCCAACCAGGCCTCTTCAAAATTTTACACCTTTCTTACAAAAACCCAGGGTACGTCACTGCACCTCCATATGGTCACAAACGTCTGAACTAATCGAAAATGCGGCTGGATATCGATTTAAAGTTGCCAACCAAACTTTTCTCGTTTTGAGTGTACTGAGTTTTACTGAGCTGTGCTCAGACTAAAGAAGTTAGGTAGGACTAGGAGAGGTAGAAAGCAGAGATGTACTAGAAAAGAGAAGAGAGTAAAACTTGCTTTATACTGAGACTGCAACCGAGAGCTGTAGGTGGCAGAGGGCGTGGGAGTAAAAGGCTGTTGTAAGCTGCTATCCAAATTAACTAAAGACATAAGATGGGCTTCGCTAAGTGGCCGTTTCCCAGCTGTCTTCACATCATAGGAAGCTCGGGTCTCGTTGACCAGTGAGAGAGCGAGGTCCGTATCAACGGTCGGCGAAGGTATCTCAAACACAAATTTCACCACAAACTACAGGCATACATGGGCCGGAAAAATAGAGGGGTATGGCTTTTTGGCCGGGGGTTGCGGAGTATAAAAAGCACCTTCCCAGAAAAAGATGGCCGGATTTTCCGAGCGGGATGGGCTGCCGAGGGGGTGTGACCGAAAATTTTTCACTTTCCCAAAAAAAATGTCGCCAAAATTTCCCAAAAAAATGTCGCCAAAATTTCAGGGGGGGTCGGGCCTGCCGGGCGATGGCGCCTGCCCGCGCGATGGTAAACCCCCTCTTACCTCCGCGGCCCATTTATGCATTTACCTTAAGCTGTTGTTTGAAAGGACCAGTCTTTTAGGTCTCGGGCTCAATTGACAGAGCGCAGAATGGCAGATCGATTGGTTAGTCGCCGGCCAAAAAGAAACCACTAAGTCGGGTACTGTAAGAGTTTAATCGATTCTCTCCTGTTTCTGAGTTTTTTATGTAAGTTCACACAAAGTGCAGTCTGCCTTCAAGCAACTATTATTCAAAAGCTGAATGCCAAGTGAACGGCCGGCCACTTTCAGATATTCTTTCAATTGAGCCGTTGGAAAACGTTGTACCCCGGTAGACTTGGTTACTGGAGGCACGCCGAACTTTCTGTGCGAAACTTAGCGTACACTTTCCATTCCGAATACGAGGCAAAAGCCATGAGAAAGACGTAAGAAAATAAATGAAAACGGGAGAAAATTGCAGTGTGCTGAATTCGCTCACAGAAGTCGTTGGCAGTGAGCTGAATACGCAACCAACCAATCGATCGGTCATTGCGCTCTGTCAAACAGGCCGAGAGCTAAAAGATCCGTCTGCTCAACCTACATAAAGCTGGAGGAAAATTCGTTTTTTAACGACTTATAGATAGATGTATGTAGCTGGTGGTTACCCCTAGCAAGAAAGGTCAAGCCACCTAGCCGGACCCGAAAATAATATATAAGTACTAGTAGCCGCTCCAGAACTAACAAACTGGCTTTTCCTTTTAGGTAATGGAATTTAGTGTTTCCCGTACTATTCATGCTAATTTTAGAAGCTTTTTGTTATTCTATGTTAGCTGTAAAAAAGGCAATTTGGCTGCTTTTTTCAATTCAAATTTTTAGCCTTCATTAATACAACGAGCAAGAAATTTCCGGGCGATTTGGAGATTTTGCATATCTTGTTGAAGCCCTTCCCTAACAAAAGCCCCTGTTTTCCCACAGCAGGCAAAGCCCCTCCCTAGCACCCCGATTTTCGACCCGGACCTGTTACATATATTGAATGTGGCCGACTCAAGATTGCATGAGAGTAAGGAGGAGGTCATAGGCACAGAAGTCTGTATGCAACAATAAATAGGTGCATATCAACTGGAAACAGGGCCTGACTAAGAAGGCAGACTACCTGTACTCTGGTGGAAGCGACAGGAACCGTTGCATCGAGCGTGCGAGAGCCGCCGATTCTGTAATCAGATCGTTCATGGTGTCCGTCCAGGCGTCCATTGGATAGACTCGAGTCGAACTGGCGTATCGGTCGGTGGTCATTGGTCGAGCGTGACATCCCAATCGAGCCGTGCTGTACGTGCGCAATGTCCACTTTGCCGGGGCTGCCAGTGGTCGCTGCTGCAACTATTCTGCCTTCAATTCTATTTTTTATGTTTATCCAACAATTGGTTGGCCTCTATGTAGACCGAATTGCGACACAAAGCCGTCAGGAAGAAGGTTCCGGCAGAGATCAGGTGCAAACAGTTAAAAGTCACAACCTGCTGACGAATAGCTGAGTAGTGGCGGGCTAGTATGGGTCGTCGGGCAGCAGCCAGGCTGAACCATCGGTACCTTAAAATATATAGCTCGCTTCGGCGCGACCACATGCCAACGTTAGTTTAAAGATCTTTTCGGCAGCTACGTCACCGAATATTTAAATTCTTCTACGCACAACAAACCACACCATCAAGTCGAACCGGCCCGCTCGTCTTACACTTCAAGCGGAAGAACGCCGCATCTTGCCGGTATTTTGCAGATCCGTTTAGATACCACAATCTAACTGTTTCCTGATTTTCCGGCTCAAACCAAGGAAGCGCAACTTCGATGTAACAGGGGAAGGCAGAATTAGTCGGGTCTGATTAGAAATCGGGAAATTGCCCAACCGGAACTAAAGCCGCTGGTCTTAACTTGTGCGGCTTGAGAAAGCATCACAGATCGTAACTAATCGTGTGTGTTATGGGTGATGTTTGTGACAGTTCTGGACTGGAAAGCATCGACCAACAAAGGCAGACAAGAATGGCCGTTAAAAGGAAACATCTGTTTTAGTGGCGCAAATATTTCTCAATTTCACAACGTCTTGCAATGCATAGAAAATAGCTTTCTAAAAATTCGGTATGTAGAGCCTATGCTAAAAGTTGCTAAAAGTACTAAAACTAAAAGTCCTTAGTACGACTTGTTCAAAAGCCAGAAAAACTAAATCGACCATAAGTTTAGCTGCTGACTCTACCGCACTACGACTCGCGGAGAAGAGAAGAGAACCATCGGTGCTTGACACCAACCTCTCTTGAAACAACATTTTCAGTAACAAATCTTAAACTAAACTACAATTTCAGACATAAAAATTTCCAAAATCGCCTGCAAAACAGCACTTTTTAGCTGTATTTAAGCCCAAATTAGCGATTTTTAGCCAAAAAATAGGGATTTTTTCGATTTTTGAGCGTCTTTTAGTGTCTAACCCCCTCCCAAAATTTTGGCTCAGACCCCCCCCCCGGCCAGCGCCAGACCCCCCAACCCCCTTCGGCGGATGACCTGTTACAAGTATGATCTGTAGTCTGCCACGAGTGAATTTTTGGCCGATTTTTTTCTAGAGGCGATTTAGATTTTCTAGATTCATAATCACAGCAGATGTAATTAGCAGATTTAGTGTGCGTAACCTTAAGGTTCTATTCTTTGATATTGCACACGCAGATGAGTGAAAAAATTGCGTAAAATCTTTACACTTAGTAGGGAAAATAAAATGTAATTAGTTTGATAGATGCTTGTCTGCCCTGAATTGTGCAGTGTAGAGCGAAGCTAAAGGAAGAGAGAGTACCGTTCTGGATCCCGGCGGAGGTGGCGCTGGGGGGGCCGGAGGGATAACCATCGTACATCCACGCTCGCACTTCTCTGCACTCTCGCTCTTGGCCTAAAACATAAAACAACGGCTACCAATCAGATCAGCCCAAATCTAATCTTCTAATCCAAATGTCAACTATGTACTGCATCAAACGCAAAGCCGTCATAAACATACCTACACGGACCGCAGCTGCTAACTGTCTGTGGGGACCTGAATATGAAGTGCAAGAACAGAAACGAATATTATTTTTAAAAGATAGAAAAGGAGGGAGGATCTCCGAAACGCTGTGCCCGTGTACGTAATACAAATGTGCAAAAAATGTAGCCAATAAACTCTGAACAAAAGACTGATGTAGTAAAGTTACAAAGAAAAATGCCGTTTCAAAAACATCAGCAGGCATAACCAAAGAAAAAGAGAGGCAGGTGCACTGACGCAAAGATAGGTTACCTAATTCGTTGGAAGCAGTGTAAGTCAGTAACAGAAAACATTTAGAATGAAAGCGGAAAATCTCATCAGAATCTAACCACCGACCGACCACTGGGAGTTGGATGCGACTAAGGCACTGCACACAGTAGAAGGAGTGTAACCAATGAAAGCCAAGTGGGCGCCAGGCAACAAAGCAGCGCTGAAACAGCAGGCAAAAAGTGGTGGCTCAAGTGTGTAAAGCACCTTCGGGATAGGAGCCACGGCCGGCAACTGTTTCCCTGCTCTAATGAAATTGGTGCAACGGCAACAAAACCCAAAACCTTTTCACAACACTCCATCAGTCGGTTTACACTGCTCTGAATTAGTCTAATTGAGCAGAGACTTTACCAAGGTGACAGTTGGTGCGGCAGAGGTGAAAGATAACTCATCGCTGAGGTGAAACTTCAATCGGGCACTCATACAACACAACAACTATCAGACAGACAGCACTGGTCTAACCCGACTCCCTTCGTATGCTCAGCCACCAGCCTAGAGCATCAGTCGATAGAGATAATAAAGCTTCCTATCCTAACGATGAAGGAGCAAGAAAGACAGAAATTGGGCAAATGTCCGCCTGGCTTTTCTCTTTGCTGCGGCCAAGCGAGACAGAAACTATGCCATACATCACTAACTTATAACCAGCAGCAGCACACAGCTGTTCTCTTACTTACTTCGTTCTTCGGTGAGTCGTCCTGATGATGCCGATGATAGAAGAACGAAACAAATCTTTTTCAGCCTCTTTTTATTGTAATCTCACTCAGTTGCACGGCTCCAAAAGGAAAAATGGACAAGGAAATGCGTGACCGTGCCATGACCTTAGAAAAGGCAAGACGTAAGGGAGGTAAGGAAAAACAAAAAATACTGGAGGATTGCAAAAAGTGCACGCGTCGTCTCAACGCCCCTGAGCGGGCGCGTATTCGCAGTCAGCCCGCGGCGCAGCACAGGGCAGCAGGAATTTAAGCGGCAAGTTCAAACGTGCGCCCGCAGCCAGCTAAGCGCGGAGCCTTGCAATGCAACATGTGCAGAAGAAGTCAGCCAGCCAAGCCACGCAATCAAATCAATAATGTCCACTTTCTGTGCGTGCTCGCCCTGTTCGTCCCTAACACTTAAAGACGTATTCATAATCGTATCCAAAAAGGTCCAGCGGCGAGTGTTGATACGAGTCTGATCGCGTAGGGCCGTCTCCAGGTCTATCCCCCGTCACATCGAATCGAATCCGTGTTGATAAAATGCACTGCGGCGTGTTGGCACGTTCATGCAATGTTATAAAGCAGCCTCACTGGGACACGATGACACACCAACGTTACATTTGGATTTGAACTTAAAAATGTTTAATCACAACTCCAAAACCTTCTCTGAGGCACCTCAACCTGCCTTCCGGCCGCTATCTCCACTGTTCTACGTACTAAAAAGGAACAAAATGAAACGTAGCCACAATAGGAACAAGTCGGAGCGTGTCCATACATCCCTCTTGATATCATACGTTTCAGCTACATTCCACTGCCGTATTGCCGCATGAGGTCAGCGCACCGGCTATGGCGTGAATGACTGTATTCAATTTGTTGAGCCACTACATTACCGACGACACAACATTTGCACTAGTAGTAAAGACCTGCGCGGGCCGCCTTTTTGGCTCGGGAAAGCTAAAATCGCCCAAAATTCATGCAAAATCGCTTGAGCTGGTACTACAGTACAATAGAAACATTTCTAACAATGCACCAAAACCTAAATAATAATAATCCAACCCAGACCAGATTAAAGAATTCTACATATTTTATTGCACTCTATTTTTCCTTCACCCTCGGCCAATAAAAACCCAATTTTATCGGCCCGCCCGGCCCAGCTGAAATTCTCCGCCGGCGGCCCGTGCAGGTCTCTAATAGTAGTAACGCAGTGCGACCAGAATCAGCACGGTTTGCATACGCACAATCATCGAACAAATACGTACAGTAGCAGTTAAGTCAGGAAAGTCTTATCTATTCGGCGAGCACTACTGTGCTAACAATAGCGCAATCCACTACTGACATCAAAACTGTTTGCACCGAATGAGGCCAGCCAACTTCCCGGAAGGCGTGGAACAGATCGCACTGTAGCTGAACTCCATTTATGTGCAGAAACTTCGACCGCATCCAACGGCACCACTCTGCATAGAACGAGAAAGATACATGGTCGATCCAGTAAGCCGAACGAAAGAAAACGAAAGTGGCATGAAGTCATCACAGCCAGCATACAGTAATTGCGCCTGCAAAAGAGGTACGTGCATCTAAGAGTCAGGGAAATAACAACTTATATGTAGGTGTAGGTGTGGTACCACCTGAGAGTTTTTAACCGGCAGAACATACAGTATGGCCGTACGAAGTGTGCAATGCAAACCGTGTTCGCACGGTTTTTTAGCACACAGGAGATGCCAGATAGCACAAAATGAGTCTGGATGGGCCAAGTGGCCAGACGAAGTTTACTTACCGCCAATTTGCGACACACACATCTGCGGGTAGCCTGAACCAAAGCCAAAGCCCAAAATTGAGTGAGAGCATAATAAAAAAGCCAAAGAATAGTAGAATCAGTTTCTGCTAGTATGATGATAGTATATTCGGTTCGCTCGTTCGGCGGGCGTATTTAAGGATGAACTAACAATTAGTAATCGAGGACTGCAGTTTGCGTAAGTGCACTGCCAGCAAACCGCCTTGCACTGGAACTTTTAGTTTTGTCCTGGTCGCCAAATTGCATATTTTTCTTACTAACAAGTTTTTCATGGGCAATAAACTTTGAACTTCGATTAGAACATTGCAGACACAGCTTTGCTGGTTAAATTTTACTTCATTTAATCTTTTAAGCCAAAAATTCTCGAATGTTACAGATCTTCTTGAGTCAGATTTTGCTCCCCTAAAAACCCTAAATTTTGAAAAATCCCCCAAAGCTTTCCCCCTAACTTCCAAATCAAAATTTTGCTCCTAAACGGGAACAAGTCCCCCTAAATTTGGGGAAATCCCCCAACCAGGCAACACTGAAGCACACGACACACGCCCAGGACGGTCGGCCGCCGATTGGACTTTTCTCGGAAGATCCTAACTCAGATTCTGCAAGAACAGCATTTCTTTGCCTTACCTTTAGTTTTCAGCTTTGACCGTGCGGTAATGTGAAATTCTGCAGCGAGCTCATCACTTCTTGTTTCTATACGTAGCACAGAGTAAGTCCATCTCGCTTGGTGTGTGGAAGGAAGAGAGAAGAAAAGAGCGCTCGGCCGCAAGGACCAAGGAGCATAGTCAGCACGGCATAGATGCGGCGGCCGGCCGCGCCAGCTGGTTTGAACTTGGCGCTTAAATCCCTGCTGCCCTGTGCTGCGCCACGGGCTGACTGCGAATGCGCGCCCGCTCAGGGGCGTTGAGACGTCACGTGCGCAAAAAGTGCAAGCAAATTTAATCTACCGTACCACCACCGTTCGCGTTCAAAATCAATTTAGATTGTCATAAACGGCGGTCGCAAACCAGCCTTCTTTTTTTGCCGAAGTGTCAATAATACGTCTCTCATATCGTTTGTCGTGTTCGTACATGTACTAAGGGAGTTTGGTGGTTACCCCCTAGCTGGAAAGTACAAACTACCCCTCACCCCCGTGATCGCTTGAAAAGCCTTTGAAAGCCCAATTTGGCGTTTTCACTGCTGATATTTAAGAGAAATCGGTGTTTTTGGAAGCCCTTTTTGTCATTTTTTGCTTGTTTTTAGCTCTAAAACGCTATTTGGCAGCTTAAAATAGCCATTTTAGCGTCCTTACTGAAAAAAAGTGGTAAAAACGCATTTCCAGACGTTTTGGAGGTTTTTTGAAAGTTTGGACCCGCCTCTGGGCGAAACCCCCCCTGCCCTCCTCCCCCCAGGTCGGCCCGGAGCTGTTACTTGCATGCATGGTCGTGTTTCACAGCGATATGATACTGAATAGATGCAAACCGCCAGATTTTTGCAAGTTTGAATACTCCAGCTGTTCGAAAAAGTGATATAAACTGCATTTCTTCTCTAAACGGAATACGTACACGTACATATGTACATGGCACATCCTTTTTATGTGCACTGCTGTACTTCTTCTACACCGTATAATGCTTGCACTTGTGGAACATTACCTCGTTACGTAGAGTAAATCTGTCTCAACTCATCGGGCGGTTACCAGCTCACGACTCAGGTGAAGTTTGCAAAACACACGACGTGACGCCATCCCTGAGCGAAACCCCCTTAGGCCACGACCTGGCAGGCGAAAGCCCTACTTCAACCCCTCCCAGGCCGGGACTTTTATACTACAGGGTGTCTCAAAAAAAATGATCACATTTCTTTTTACTGCCATTTCTGCAAATTTTGACCAAATAGGCTGAAATTTGGACCATAGGTGCGAAAATTCGGGGAATTTTATGTGTTAAAGTTTGGTGCACTAGGCTTGACTCATTCCCGAAAAATTTCGAAAAAAGTGAAATTTGGAAATTTCAATAGTGAAAGCCGGTCACCGAAAAATGGAAACATTTCTTTTGACTGTATCTTTCCTAATTTCTGTCGGAATCGGATGAAATTTGGAGTGTAAACGCAGAAATTCAGGGTGATTCGTGTGTAAAAAGTTGACGCATGAACTCCAACGCTATCGATAGAGTTTAGGCGATAATGTAATGTGACGTTTTTCGATGACCGGCTTTCACTATTGAAATTACCAAATTTCACTTTTTTCGAAATTTTTCGGGAATGAGTCAAGCCTAGTGCACCAAACTTTAACACATAAAATTCCCCGAATCTTGGCACCTATGGTGCAAATTTCAGCCAATTTGGTCAAAATTTGCGGAAATGGCAGTAAAAAGAAATGTGATCATTTTTTCGGTGACCGGCTTTCACTATTGAAATTACCAAATTTCACTTTTTCTGAATTTTCTCGTGAATGAGTCAAGGCTAGTGCACCAAACTTTAACACATAAAATTCCCCGAATTTTGGCACCTATGATCCAAATTTCAGCCTATTTGGTCAAAATTTGCGGAAATGGCAGTAAAAAGAAATGTGATCATTTTTTTTGAGACACCCTGTACATTAATACAAATAAACATCGTATGTTTCGAGCTGGTTAAGCGAAGTTTGTCGTGCGAAACAGCTGCTGGTAAGGAAGTTTTGTTCTATAACCATACTGTATGGTGCGTGGTGCGGTATGATGAACAAAGTCTCGTTTTGTACGTACGTGAATACTACGTAGCACGTCTTGTATACAACGTACGATTGTTGTTAGGGAAGGAGTGTTGATTGAATTGAGTACGCACCACCAACACACAGCAACAGTGAACTGAGGCGCTGACGACCGTATGCCATGTCCACTAACTACCACGAGTACGCTAAATTATCTCTAATCGCACTACAACGTCTACGTTTGAGGCGCCCACCCAAATGCTCCGATGAGATCACCACCAATCTCTCTGGCATGGCATTATTCAGGCGTTGACTGTAGATATCTGAGTGAGATAAGAAAAGCAACGCATCATAGATCTGTATAACCTCTGCATAGTGTGCCTGTCAGTGGGCGGGCAGACAAACAAGTTTTACAACCAAATCTTGAATTGGTTCTATTCATCGTTTCAAGACGTGTTCTTGTGGCAGAAGATTACATTTGCTGTGCACTGCGCCCACATACGAAATGTGGAAGCGCTCGCACAATGCCAAAAATAGTAAGCGCGGCGGCAAGAAGCCGAGGTAAATTGATTTTCCATCATCAAAATCATACAGAGCTACTACTAGCCGAAGAGTGACTGGCTCGCACGTGCTCATTCGGAGCTGCTTGTGTCAGCTGCAACAGTTCCAATTGAGGGCTCCCCGCCGCCCTAGCTCTGTCAATAGCGTCTTCTTTTGTTCTGTCTAGCCAGCAACACGAATTTCCAATCAGACATCGATCGCTCTGAAAACAAACAAAACCACGTCCAGGTGCTTGCGGGTGGTTTTAAAATTCAGAGCGCTTTGTACGCACTGACTGGGCCTCTTCTGGAAGCCACTTGCTCGTTTATTTAGCCAATGAACCTGTCTGATTTTTCAAGCCTTCTTCAGTCAGATGTTATTGATTGAGCGTTGCCACATTCTAAGGAAAAGCTGCTAGTTTTTATGCCGTCAATGCCGCCTAAACACACCTAATAACCTACGTGTACGCTGGCGCAACGGCCGGCATTTTGACGGCAACAACCAGTTTCAAGTAAAAGTGTAGTAGGGAATAGGAATAGGCCTGACCGGGCAACTTGGCATTGGCCAGGTCAACAAATGCGGTGAGGAGTGCACTGCTCTCTGGACACGTACTAGTTGCTCTCATGTGACACTGGTCTTTCTTGCAGTGCTGCGATCCTAATGGCCGAGCAGGAAGGACTGGCTGAAAACGACCTAAAACTGGTTGCTGAGCTTAGAGAACACGTGAAGGACGTTCTGCCGAGCCACTTCGACACTGATTTCAATCTGTTTCGATGGATAACTGCCTGGAACTACGACATGAACATTTCAAAGACGCGATTGCGTCGTCATCTCAAGTTTCGCAACGTCATAGATTTGGACGGCGAGGAAAACGCCTACTTGTGCGACGGCGAGCTCTACACAAACTACATTCCGGTCGGAGTGGTGGGGCCGGTGGGCAAGTCGAACAGAATCTTGGCCTTCGAACTGGCTGGAGGCGGCGACCCCGACGGGATCGTCAAATCGGTGCAGACGTCGGCTTTCATGCTGCACCGGTTCAAGTTTCTGGCCAAGATTCAGCGAATGGTTTTGGAACAAGAAAAGTTGACCAACAAGCAGTCGGGACTGATTTACGTCTACGACTTAGAAGGTCTCTCGCTTGATACGTCGCTGCTTGCCATTGTAACCGGACCGTTGCGTATAATGTGGGCCCAGATTTACGACAATTTTCCCGAACTTATGAGCCGCATCATAATTGTCAATGTGCCTACGTTTATGAATATCATTTGGAAGGCTTTTTCGGCCTTCGTTCCTGAACATACAAAGGTACGTAGCAACCAGTTGACTAATAGATATTTTCTCTTTCGGCAAACAAATATGCTTCAGCAAAAAATAATTTTCACTGGCAGTAACTGGAAAGAAGAGCTGTTGGAGTTCGTCAGTCCGGAGTGTCTGCCTGTTCATTGGGGCGGTACGATGACAGACTCCAAAGGAGATGAAATGTGTAGAGAACTGATTGTTGTTCCTCCTGGAAAAATACCCACGCAACTTTATTGGAAGCCGAAACCCGGAGAACCCTCGATTGATGACCTGATATCAGTTAACGTCACTGCAGGTAATAATAAACGGGCCTCTAAAATACGTACGATACGTTCGTATACAGTTACGTACTGTAAGTGCGCCGATAAACCGAAAATTAGCGCATGTGACACGTTTCATTTTAGGTGCGAAGGCATTTGTCAGTTTTCATGTCAGGGAACCAGACACCGTAATGGAATGGTTTCTGTACTCTGATCAGGAATATACGTTCGGCATATTTTTCAACAAAGACCCTCAAGTAATTATTGCGATAACGCTTCAACAGTGTTTAAGAGAGAGATAATTTTAGTGCCGAAAGATGAGCGAAATGGAAGAAATATTTAACGAGAACACAATGCCGGCTATGAACACAGTTGACCAGTTCAGATACCGATGCCGCAGAGCCGGAGCCTACCATTTCAAGTTCGGCAACGAAGGAGCCTGGTTTATGTCTGTTTGCCCTAAGTACTTGACACGCCTTTGGGACAAGCAAGGCAACACTGTTGAACCAGACTTGCTGGAACGATTCGAACCTTTCTAAATAATTCACATGCGGCACTAAATAAAAAATGCGTCAGATTTTGTGCAAAATCGAAGATACTTGGCAGTCTTCAAAAATTTGCTTTGCAGTGAGGTGTGTACGTACATATTCGATGACTCGCATTACTCCAAGTTGTGACTGTAGTACAACCAAAATAAAAATAGACCAGATTTCTACTTCGGTAGACAACTATGCTTAGTACTTTAGTAGACAAATTAGACTTACTTAGTATTCACTTTATCAGACAAGTTAGCACTCAGACACGCTAAATACGAATCAATCAAGGAGGACAGGCAAAAGTGACAGCGACAGACAGACACAATACATACACAGAACAAACGGGTCAACAAAACCAGATGCAGCGATCGATCACAGCGTCTTGACTTGAGGACTACGAAATTAGTACGCACTAGTCGGTTTTCTTGTCCGACACCAGATTTTCGTCCGTGCCGGTGGTTTGGGCATCGCTTTCGACGGTCTGTGGCTGCGTCTTGACGGCAGGCGGAGGTTTAGCTGGACAAGTGGGATAGAGAATGGCGTCGACTCGAGTGCGCCAGCGCTCCGGCACCAGACGCAGCACGTAGGGTTGCAGGAATTTGTAGTAAATCCACAGCATCACCGGCAGAATGATGCAAGGAATGCAGACCATTGTTAGAGGCTACCGCTAATTTCAGACCACTACTGCTCACTCCACCTAAACCGGCCGCAATTAATGAACTGTAGAAAGAAAGAAGAAATGTCCGAGCGCGCGTCAGAAATATACTCATTTTGGATGGATAGTAAGTAGCTGGAGCAAAAATGGTTTACACCGTACGGCGCTAGTAGATAGTCCTTGAATTTTGGCAACTTTGTTTAAACCACTATTTTTTACTCTTTTTATTTAACGATTTATTTATTTATTTATAATGCCCCGAGAAAATTGAAACTTCGGTAATGTATAGTTTCCGGGCGTAAAATCAGGAACCGACCCCATATTGAAATAAATACTTTTAAAGATCATAACTAATTATAAATTAACAAGTTTCATCGATAAATATCGATTATCGATTATTTTGTTTGGCAAAATTTCAAAATCGTCCAAAATGGTCATGTTATATATCATTTGAAAGCCCTTCATCTGACGAGTCTAATGATCACTACATCAGCATAGGGCACACCCACGGGGGCCTGTTTGGTTTGCCAAGTACTATAAATGTACTCCTAGAGACGCATCAGTATAGGCATGCTCCAGAGGGCCTGTTTTCCAAATATAAAAATACGCCTAGGGGTACTTATCACTATACTGATGCGTCCCCTAGGGGTACTTTTATGTTTTTAAAGCAGGACCTCCAGAGCGTGCCTTATACTGATGCGTCCCCTAGGGGTACTTTTATGCTTTTAAACAGGCCCTCTGGAGCGTGCCCTATACCGATGCGTCCCCTAGGGGTACTTTTATGTTCTTAAACCAGGCCCTCGGGAGCGTGCCTATACTGATGCGTCTCTAGGGGTACTTTCATATTTGGCAAAACAGGCCTCCCGGGGCGTGCCCTGTGCTGATTTAGTGATAATTAGACTCGTCAGGCGAAGGGCTTTCAAATGATAATATAACATGACCACTTTGGACGATTTTGGAATTTTGCCAAAAAATAATCGATAATCGATATTTATCGATAAAACTTGTTAATTTATAATAAGTTATGATCATTAAAAGTATTAATTTTAATCTGGGGCCGGTTCCTGATTTTACGCCCGGAAACTATACATTTACCGAAACGTCTTTGCACGTACTAGACCTGGACATTCTACCGGTGCGATAGCCATACCCTGTGCCATAATAATAACAGAGGGCGCACCTCCAACCCCAGCGCTAAAATTTTGGCGATTTTTAAAATAGTCGGCAATTTCACAGCGATTTTTGGCCACTTTTGGGAAATCGGCCCCCATGCGACGATTTCTTCACAGGCCCATCTCTCAGCATTTTCCGGCCCGTTTATGCCACATGATAAGGTTAACTCTGGGCGGATACAACAATCAAATCGCCTAGAGCACCTACCAATCGTGTTGTAGGTATATGACCTCCTATCAGATTAAGAAGTTGGTTGGAAAAAGGTGGGTAATATGGTGTAATGAATTCCAGGCAGACACAAAGCGAAAAATCGTCTACAACCAACAAAACACGAAAGTAAATGCAGCGCAAATTATTTTATTTTTTAATGATAATGACGGGAGGTACCGTATTCTGCAGTTGCGGTTACAAGCATATAACCTGCCGATAAAGCGCCAAATTTGAACGAGTTACTTTCTTAGAGCAAATCACAAAACAAGTATGGCTTTTATAGACGGTTATTTGTTACCGAAGACGGAACTGCAAAGAAACAGTTTGTTAGTACAGACGTAATATGCGTTTAAATTTGGCTGTCCCTTTGATCGGCAGTTTAAAGTAAGAGGACCTAATTTGGGTCGGTCTGCAGAAAATCATCCAAAACCTTAAAAAAAGGTAAAAATCGATCCGGGGTTTTGCAGAACTGTACAGTGGGATGACTTTTACTTATTCTCTGCAAGTCTCGCCGTTCTGCATTTATGTGCCTAAAAATTGCTAATTTTCAAAGTTTGTCACACTGCCAGCAGGAAAAACTCGCTAAAAATCGATTTCTCCAAAACTAAGCTAAGAACTGAAGGAGTTTATAGTAAATACACTAACAAAACAATGACAAGAGGGTTAGACCAGTGTGTGTTATATAGTGTGAATCTCTTTCATCACTCCCCCCCAAACGAGCGCCGATCTGCGGGCACGTCCGAGTCTGACGATCGTCTGGTATCACGAACAATGGGAGAGCGGGAACTGTGAGAACCGGGAGAGTAGAAGCCGTGGGAATGAAAGCCAGAAGCCGACCGAGAAGCAGTGGGTGTAATGTTGACCGCCACATAGTGAGGCTGGCCATCCAGAACATCAAATTGAACCTCCTCTCTGCCGCACATTGCAAGCTGGGACACAGAAGAGTGAAGTTGAGACGGGAGAAAGAAGTAGTGCTGAGGAGAATCGGAGCTTGAGATGAATCCATAGCGAGAGTTGAACCATGTGATGATACCGGTGGCTCTGCTAGCGAATGGCGTGAGCTGGGGTGCACCTTCTTTGGACGAGTGTCGACGTGGCCGCCTCTGTGCCTGACAAGCGTCCTGAGGTGAAGGGGAAGGAGAGCACGGCCGAGAGTTGAGAAGAGCAGTACGGCGAACGACTGGATGAACAGGAGAGACTGGAGTTGACTTGATAGGAGTAGACTTGGAAGAGACGGGTTGCAAATGACACTGGCGGGCGAGATGGCCGACTTTGTTTCACTTGTAACACCTGGGAGGGGAACCAGCGGACGCGCGTTGTTGTGGGGTTGAAGAGGGAGACGAACGTTGAGTGAGAGAGTTGCGAACCGCTTGCTCGGTGTTGTGGTACCTGATGGCCTCTGTAACCACCGCATGGATGTCATGAGGGTGAGTTGGATCTGAGAGATAGTGGACCATGTGTTTCTTGACCTGGTGAGGAAGCAGATTGATGTAGAAAGCGGAGGCGAGGGTGTTGGCATCAGGGAGACGAGAGAACTGTTGCTTGAAAAAGTGGGAAAACTTGATGACGTCAGGAGTTGGTTGATGTTGGAGGAGTGAGAGGGCGATGTGGATCGGAGTTTCTTCGGGTTGCAACAGCGGCTCCAATGCGGCGAGAGCTGACTCGAGAGTTGTGGTTTGGTCCGGTGGAAGCGAATGGAATTGTTGTCGCGCGTCAGGGTCGAGAGCGTCTTCGAGAACCTTGTACCATTGCAGACCAGACTGCTGTACGAAGGAGGTGACGTCAGCGGACCAGTGAGCGAAGGGGACATCGTTGGCTGACTGATCGAAACAGTAGATAGAAGGACGCGGAAGGTTGACAGAAAGTTGTGGATGTGGATGGGATGGGCGCTGTTGAAGAGTGGTCAGAAGTTGAATTTGTTGTTGTTGCTGTTGTTGAAATTGTTGTTGCTGTTGTTGCTGTTGTTGGTGAGCGATCATAAACTGCTGCATCTGCTCTCGTTGTTGTTCGAGTTGTTGTTGAAGTTGTTGTTGATGGAACTCTTGTTGTCGAAGGAGGGCTTGTGCCAAAGAAGGCTGTTGAATGGGGGTTTCATCAAGGTTGTGCAGACGGGAGGCAGCAGGGAGAGGCGTTGAACGAGCGGGAGAGACATCTGTGGTATTTGAGAGATGAGTTGAGGAAGCGGAAGAGGAATGGGAGACTGGAGCGGCCTTAGGCTTGCGACGAGGTGAGCGTCTAGGCGGCTGAGCGGGTTGAACGAGCTTGGTCTTTGGCTTGGGCATAGTGGCAAACACAACACAACAATGAATCCCGGGTCTGTTCGGCACCAAAATGAAGGAGTTTATAGTAAATACACTAACAAAACAATGACCAGTGTGTGTTATATAGTGTGAATCTCTTTCAGAACCTTGACGGATGAGCTTGTGGCAGTTGCCTAAATTCAAGCTCCTTCCTTTCATAGCTTGGAGTCTCTGAGGCCTGATTCCGAATATGAAATATGGAGTGAAAAGTCAGCCTGCGCACTGTGGAAAATTTCGGTTTCCTTTATAAACGACAGAATATGGCTGGTAAACTATTCCGAAAAGGCTAAAAGCATATTTTATTACAATTTTCAATGGTTTATGGTCGTCTGAGGTCATATTTTATACGATGAGCAACTTCTATAGTTTTTCAAGGCCTAGCTATCCGCAGCGATATGTCAAATTCCAATTCACATAGAATTGAATTGTAAGCAGTAAAAATTGCTTATTTATCCTTTTTGTAAGTTTTAAGATAAGATATGAACTGTTTACACTGCTCAGATTCGAAAAAGCAGACCCAAATTCGGTCCATTTTTCACACGTAAACGAGCCAAAAACAAATCCGATGCACTAGCTTAGCTTGCTTGCATTTGCAGTCCTATCAAGAGGCTGAACCACAGTGCAGTGCTTTTGCCCACGTAGCCAGTTTCAGTTTTTATACAATTGAACGAGGAAGTACCGAGCACGAGCTCAGAACAAGCAGAAATTTCGGTCAACTTCATTGACATTCGATTCGGTCAATCAGATGCTTTTCAAAGTACTCTCAGAGTTCGTTGTGTTGAATGTACGTGGAATGTATGTTACGTAATTTGCCAATTAAAAGGAGGTCCTAATGAAATTGAAGGAATTAGGATGTTCGTGTTCTACTGTATAGGCCGTGATTCCTGCTATTTACGTCTTATAATCTGCCCCGGTTTTGAGCTCGTTATTTCGCTCTCTTGCACCTCTATTTGCTCCGTAGGGCGGTCGTCATACTATCTCTTGCCTTACCTCTCTATAGGTTGTCTGCTAACTCTCGTTAGTGTTCAAACATAAGCAAGTCCTTGGCGTTGATGTTAAAGAAAGTACAGAAATAGCAAGAGGACCTCGCGCTCGGACCAGCTTGGTATCTGTTCTGCTACTACCCACGCCTTGCTTTAATTAACATTTCGTTTCCAGCGTAAGATTCATGCTTTAGATTCATTCGGGTTTAATTCAGAAGGTTTTGTATTCGCCAGTAAGCCAAACACCGGTACAACGCAAATCTGCCCAGCAACAAACAACAACAACAACAACAGCGACAACAAAATCAAGTGTTCTTTCTGCCTGCAGTTATTTGGCGCGTTTTCGTCGCTGTGTCAAGGGAGTGTTTCTGGACGAGACGCTAAACAGGTTGTTGTCTGAAATGCAGACAAAGTTGTAAGTGATTGTTTACCACACACACCTGCACCAGACGCAGTGTCTGTGGGCAGCTGGCTATTAGCTAAGACGAGACTGGAGAATGCACTGGAACTGGAGGAGGAAAAGGCAGGGATGGGCGCACAGGTGACTGTTGTGGTGCTGGTCGAGTCTACCACAGCCGTCGACGACAGGACAGGGAAAAGCAGCTCCTCTCTCGATTGCACACCACTCGAATGCACTGGAAACGTCTCGGTCGGTTTCCTCAGACACGACTTCAGACCGCCTGTAATAGTCAGTCATGTACTGTCTGGTCTGTCTGTGATACCTGTACAGCACCGGTACTACATGGGTCTCCTTCCTTACCACACCTCTAACTACCCCTCTCACCCCCCGAGACAGTTTAGGGACCCCCCCCCCCGACCCAAAAATGAAAGTACTAGTAGCGGTTCCAGTACTAACAAACTGACCCAGAAATAACTAATTTTTAGCTCAAAATTCGCTTGAAAAGCCTTTGGATACCCACGCCGTGTTGAGAAAAGAAAATCTTTGTTATTCTCTGCAGTGGTTTATAATGATGGTCGTACCTTCGGAATGGCGTCTAACAGTGCCCCGAGTTAAGAGAGCTTTCACTCGATTGGCATTTAACTGCTGCTGTCTCTTGACTGCATCTTTTTCCAAGCCAAACGTAGGCGACTCTGTGTTCAAACTGCACTAAATAGAAGAGAGCCAAATGTTATGACAGATAACTTGGACGCAGCATACATGTGCATGGTCGGCAGCCTTAGTTTAGGTCTCCATGAGCGTAGCTGCCCTGGTCAAAGGTGCAAATTTCCAAAAATTCGAAATTTTCGGCTATTAAACGATACGAAATTTTTTGCCAAAAATCGAATTTTTGACAAAAATTGGAGTTCAGTACGTAGTTGCCTGCCAAAATTATTTTCTTTAAAAACGGTTCAAAAACGAACAAGTAGGAGGAGGCTTTAACTTCTGCGAGTGTGTAGTAGATACTTTTGTGCCCTATCACCTTACCTGGGACGCGCACGCACACGTATGAATCGACTGTACCTTATTAAATTTGAGTCGAGCACTGAGAGGAGTGTAGGTGAGTTTGGCTGCAGTTGACCGATCATCTGTGGTCGGTGTCAGACAAATAGACGAGTGGTTGCCGTTGCCGATTGACTGTTCAGTGGCTGAGACGGTGGGTTGAGGTGCATCGGACGACCAAGTTAATTTCCGTTTCCTTTTCTTCAAACCAAACACAGAATGATCCAGACATTTAATAGGTGATCTTATAGTTAATGGCTGCTGTTCGAAACTTTGACCAGCCGAATCTTGAGGAGAAACAGAATTAGGTAGCGATGATCTTTGGCAACTGCGGCGTCGTTTGACAGGCGGTTCAAAAAGTTCGTCAAAGTCTTCATTGCAGCGTCTTGGCCTACAGATGCGCCAGTAAACAGATTGATTCAGGTATCACAAGATCAGTTAGTCTGAACGGTGATATACAGCAGTTAGCCAAATAAAGCCAGGTGGTCATAGAAATCGAAAATCTCAGAAGCTACTTTAACAAAAAAGTTTCGACTCCTTACGGCAGGAATCTCAATTCAGGGCGACTTGCTACCATGTTTTAGACAAAAGAAACTACAGTACAGACTAGACTGAACTGAATAGACAAGATAACTTGCCACACTTTCCGAGCTAACACTTCAAGAACGTCCGGCTTAGCGGGCGGAGAGCCGGTGGCAGGACTATTGGTTTGTGGATGATCAGAAGTGGCAGGCATACAACCGTCAGAAGCAGAGCGAATAGCGGTGATGCTATGATCGCCTCCCAGAAACAACCCAACACAAGCAGCGTTTACAGACATGGCATAAAGACAGGACAGGAGCATACGAACTAATCGATTAACAGCGGACATGTATGTGATAAAACACAGATTTAACTGCCTCCAACCACAACACACGAGAAGCTGTAAAATTTATCACAGGCCAGATGAGTCAGAGAGGATAAGCCAAAGAAATGAGTTGTTCGAGTCCAACAGGAACCCAGCGACCAGGTTCCTTCTGCACAAAGACCACGTTCCGATCTACGTAGATCTGCTGCGTGCCGAAGAAGTAGACTTGCTTGCCCTCCCTGAACTTATTGGGCACAGGCAGATACTGGAGTCCGTTCTCGAGTGCTTTCTTCTCCACCAACTCTTTGAAGCTGCCTGGCGCACCGCCGCCTCCTCCGGACGAAATGTAAGCCATGTCCTGTCGGTGCCGAGCCATTGAGGCGGCTGCCTCCGCCGGGGTCGGTTGAGCTGGACGGTGCACACCGCCGCCTGACACTGCACGGTTCATCATCGATAAAGCCATGGTGAACTGTTCTGAAACAGCTGCCAACCATACGTGCAACAAGCGGTTTGTTTGTTTTTCAGTTCCACTGTTCTTTCGGACAGCTCAGGACAACCCTCGCTCTTTTTCAGAGTCCTTCAATGGGATAGGCCTGCCTACAAACAACCTTCCCCTTGCTGCCATAAGGTGCAACCGCCTCGTCGGTTCGGTTCCCACATTTACCTACTGGCTTTCGGCGACCTGGATTGGGCTTTACGTCGACTCTTCCAGTCGCTTCGACCGGTTTCAAACTCATACCCAACCGCTCTCACGAATGCCGGGGCCGCCGTGACACACGTGATAGCATAAAATACCAATGGCCAAGACTCCAGATACGGAGTCTACCATGCCCGACATAGGCCAAACCACCTGATCGGGACCCCACAAATGATTTTTCCAACTCCCGCCCTACCTATTATTTTATTTAACCTGG
The DNA here is from genome assembly GCA_030248155.1 of Sabatieria punctata. NCBI lineage: Eukaryota > Metazoa > Nematoda > Chromadorea > Araeolaimida > Comesomatidae > Sabatieria > Sabatieria punctata. Next base: position 85,489 of record JASANB010000568.1, on the reverse strand, counting down.
CAAGTAATTTTTACAGCAAAGTTTTTGCGATTTTACAGAATCGCAGATCAAGACACTAAAGTTACCAAAATTACCTGTGAAACTGCACTGTTTAGAATTTGAGCCCAAATTAGCGATCTTTTGCGATTTTTAGCCGAAAATTACGCTTTTTCCGATTTGACAAACCCAGTAGGGGTCAGACCCGTCATATATGAGCCGAAAAAACAAGTTGGGGCGGTCTAAATCTGAAAAATGGGGGTGGGCCTACCGATTAATGAGAACACAAAGACTTTCTCAGTTGGCAGCAGACACGGGCTTACAGTTCGGTTGAGAGGAGTTGGATCTTCAAAGCCTAGCGGTAAAGGGACGACCCGCTAAAAGTCCGAATTTTTACTTAACTCAACGTCCGCTTAGCTAACAAGAAAACATTTAACTTTTTGGACATTTTTCTATGCATTTTCTGAAAGAGGTAGAGCGAGGGAAGCCAGCCTCTTTTACCCCTGTCCTGTTCATAAGAGGGACAAAAGAACGAAATTTACCTTTCACGAGCGGCACATCAAGCAACTGTCGAGGGCAGATGGACTTCCAGCCACTGTACCACTGACTGATTTCCTCGTAATTAGGGTTAGGACAGTTGAGCCAGGTGTATAAAGCATCGTGCCACTAAATCAGTTGGCATTACCGGTTTGATTTGACAAGACAAAATGCAACCTTGGGGAAAAATTGGCGCAAGAGCAGCTGAGCGATGACGGTGGGGTTGATCATGTCGAGCCAGTTGACGAGCCAATTCCAAACGTCCAACTTCTGATTGGCTGGATTGACCACCATCGAACTGCAACACTGCTCCAGCTTCGGAACTATGTTCTGCGACAGGAACTTCTCCATCGTGCCCTCAAATCGTAACCATCAATCTCTCTCCAACTCTAACAGAGACCTAGACGGCGGTGAGTGGTAGGCCCCAGATTCTCATGTACAAAATTAAGGAATTCTCATGGCATGATTCTCATTAGACTATGGCATCCTCAAGATTCGAAAGACCCATACAGAAACCTAATTGCTTAGTGTTGTGTTTGTTTGCTTACGGTCTGCTTAGGATCTGTCTCTATAATACGTATTGCTGAATGTGAGAGCATCTAGTCAGATTTAGGGCCGTATAACATGTCAATTCTGGGGATTTGTGGGCCCGCGCTGTTGCCCATTCGGTGACAATAAATAGCATCGCATCCTATTGTATGTACGTGATGAAACGGATTTGTATATAACAACCACTGATCTAACCCTTCTGTCATTGTTTGTTTTGTAAGTAAAGTGCTCTCCCGTTTCATTTTGGTGCCGAGACCGAAACTTGTTTGTTGTGTTGTGTTCTACTACCCACGTTCCACCTCTGCTACAACCACTACCACTCCAAAGCCCATTCAAGCCCACCGTCTACCAAGCCCACCGAGCCCACCAAGTCCCACCACCACCGAGTCCAAGTTCCATGTGTACCACGACCACTACTCCATCGTTCGTCTCTACCTCCTACCACTACCACGTCCAGGCACCACCACTCAGTTCTCCGCCTTCCCAGGGGAGTAGTCGCCCGCAGCCCAGTCCACCAAGTTCCATACATCCATGTCCACCAGCCCACCAGTCGTTCCAAGCCATCCTACAACTCTCTCAAGACCATCAACGACCATGTCTGGAGCTACTACATCGTCACCAACAAGAACAACGCATCCTCAACAATCGTATTCTCCTTGCGCTTACCAAGTCCCTGTCCCAGCCTTGCGAGTCCCCAGTGACAACGTCAACAACCCACAACCTCCGTTCCCGTTTGACAGGAGAGAAGACAACCGTTCAGAAGACAACCGTTCCGGCAGATATCGAGCCAGCTGACACAACATCGGGTAATGGTAACAGAAGAAGGGCAACAAGAAGAAGAGGGACAATGATGAGAAAGCAAAGAAAGATCAAGAGAAGAAGGAAGAGAAGACGAAGGCAGCGGAAGAGAAGAAAGAGAAGAGGGGAGAGAAGAGTGTTTTCGCGTTTGCGTTCGTTCGCCGAGAGATGGAAGCGCGCGTCACCAATGACAAGGCGCCAGATCAGGACCAAGGCGCAGCAAGGAGGGAGTGTCGCCCGCGCAAGACGGAGTCACCATGGCGTCAACGTAGAGCAGATGTCTGGAGGTGCGGATCAGCTGACGCCAAGCGGTCATCACTCAGAGTCACAGCGATTGTCAGGCACAGCGGCGGCCCAGCGGACACTCGCCTGATGGGGGAGTGATGAAACGGATTTGTATATAACAACCACTGATCTAACCCTTCTGTCATTGTTTGTTTTGTAAGTAAAGTGCTCTCCCGTTTCAGTATGTAAGCAGAAAAATTAAAAGAACCTGAGTGAAGACGTCTTTCCAGGGTTTGAGGATCTGCTTAGCAGAGGGATCGCGCGGATGCCAGTGCACCAGAGCTCGACTGAGTTTGTGTCGAATCGGGGCGTAGACCGGTTGCAGTCGGTCGCCCATCAACACTAACCAAGGATGCAACCAAATATGTATTGGTACTGTATCGGTAAGCGGATCCCAACTGAAAACAAAACTATCTTTGTTGTACCTCTGCTACCTGCTACCTCATTCACAAGCGTACAGTACAATAATTTTAGCAGTTTTGGGTTAAAAATTGCTCTCATGCCAAATTGATTGATTACTTGTCAACTTCTGTCTGCAATCTCGGCAAAATAATCAGTTCAAGCAGATTTTCCAACATCCACTTGGGAAGCAGCGACGACCAATTCTCCACAAGTCTCAGCATTGGCTCACACTGATCTTTCGGAGTCCAACCGAGGGCCGCTCTACGGACTGAAGGCAGCCAGCCCTCCCATAACAGCCGATGGTAGGGCTCCATCTGCTCCAGCGACCCGCCTGCGCCGTGCCAGTCGGCAGAGGTCGGCTCCTCCAGAATTGCTCGCCACTCGCGCATTAGCTCCGTGCCAAACTCACTGTCCGACAACGGATCTACCGATTCGAACTTGCGTTTGATCTGAAATTGCTTGTTAGACAGGCGGATCTAACAAGATTTTTACAATTTGTTGATTGGGTTTCAGTCCGCAAGGACTATTACACGCCTGCCGACCCTGTCAACTCGACTATACGGTGTGCTTGGGAGGCGAATAAAGTAAGCTAAACTAATGCATTGGTATGCAGTACCACCGCTTTGGATAGGAGCCAGCATTATGGGCAAAGGGCGGAGGGAGAGGGTTGCTCCCCCAGCATCAGACCCCAAAAATCGTCTCGGGGGTCAGGCATATGCATGTTTTTTGGTGGCAGACCCTCCTGTTACATGAATGCCGCACGCACACTTAAGGATGTCAAAATTTTACCCTCCCTCCTCAAGATCTTGGCGCATGTCTGGATGGAAGGAGTACCACACTATAGCATTATCATTTACCAATATTCTGTGATGGGATGATAATATTCATGCAAGAAGTCATCCACCGAAGGAGGAGGGGGGGTGGGGGCCGGGCGCCGGCGGGGGGTCTGAGCCCAAATCCTAGGGGAGTGGATTTGGTACTAAAAGCTGTAGAAAACTGGAAAAAGTCGCAATTTTCGGCGAAAAATCTCTAATTTCGGCTCAGTTGTAGCTAAAAGTGCTTTACACTGTTTTACAGGCGATTTCAGCAATTTTAGTATGTGAAATTCCAAAAAATCTAAAAATTCCCTCAACAAATTACTTATTCCTCCTAACCACCTTGAATAGTTGCACTACTAGTTTTCTAAGGAAATTTCAAATACCAAAGGAAGAAGGCTGCTAATGGCCAGTGCGCTGAGTCCAAAGATTTTGTACTCCTCGTAGTAGTGCTGCTGGAGTTGAGTGAAGAACTGTTTGCAGTGGTCCAGCGTCAACTCAGTCCTTTCACCGAACTGCTCCACCAGCTCGGTGGCCTTCTTCATGCGTTCCAGTTGCTCCGTTTCCTTCTCTATCGTCTCCGTCAACTGCTTCTCGTCGTGCAGCAGCGCCACGTTCTGGTCCTGAAAACCTTTACTACCTTTCTGTCCGGAACAGAACAGACAAGCGGAACCTTCAAATATTTCAGTTGTCTGTCAGTTCTGACTATGTCCTCCTCGGCCATCTCCACCAGCAAGTCGAGATTGTAGGTCAACTCGGGCAGGTCGAATGCCTTTCTTGAGCTGCTTTCTACTGCCTCCAGAGTAGGCGTTCTACAACAATCCACACGCCACACACTCACTCAGCACTTTCTTAGTATTACTTTGTTTTAGTGGAAAACGCCTCGTAACCGCTGTACACCTTCTGCTGCTTGCCTGTCATGTCTATCACCTATAATGCAAGACCAGTTTGCACAAACAAGCTCTGCTTTAACAGCTAGGTGTAGGTCAAATGTCATATAATCACACACATGGTATGGTTGCGATATCATGGTACACCTGGTATGGCACCCCTTCGATCGAGACCACTTCAGGTTGAACCAGTACCCAATATGGCATCACCCCCCTCCATATTTGGTACCGGTACATACCATGTAGTATGTCGCTATTTCCCGGACTGGTTAAGGTATAATCATACTCGTGTAGAAAAAACCGCCTGTAGGGCGACATGCCACGCGACATCTGCCAAGTTGCTGCAAGCGAAAGATGTCACAATGCGTGTTGGTGCGTATACTATAAACTTGTCGCCCTACACAAGTATGAATACACCGTTAGAAACAAACAATGCTTGCAAAAATGGGTTGGGGCGCTCAAAAAACGTAGGCTGGCCAGGGAAGAAAAGACTGCTCTAGGTGGGTGGGCTCTGGTTGCCGTACGTCAAGCCAGAGTTTGAGGTGGGTAAACGTCTCAGACACCCCCGGCAAATAGGTATAAAATTATCTCAGAAAATACCTTCGTAGAATGTTGTCCGCCAACAGTGCCAGCCACCCGTTTATGGAGGGAGCCGCCGTCGGCAATCACTTCATCGATGGTTTTGTATTTGTATTTCAGTTTACTTCTACCAGCTTCCTTTCGCCACTGACCGGTCGGTTTCTTGCGTTCATCTTCTTCCTCCTCTGAGGACTCCCCTTGCTCAGCGGTCTCCTCCTTGCCGCGACGTAACTTTGGACCTTTCACTTCCGGTCCGTAGGCGCCCAGCGCAGCTCGGCCCGGTCTCTTAGCTGCCTGCACCGGCTCTGCGATGCCCTGCCCTTCGGAGCCGAGTCCCCGACCGTGCTTGAAACCCATCTTCTCCAGCAATTTCTTGCCTATGCCGCGAGTGTGTTTTTCCCAGTCGCCGAACCTTAACACAGCTTCAACCATACATGGAACTGTCTGTCGGTCCACCGAAGGAGGGAGGGGTTGAGGTCTAAGGCTAAAAAACGAGCTAACAACCACTAAGAAACGCTAATTTGGGCCTGAATACAGCTAAATATCGAATTTTTGTGTCCAAACTTGTAAAACAATTAGATCAAAAATTGCGTCTTAGAAAATCGTGGGTGGAAAAAAGATGGTCGGCACATAGTCTCAGCGTCAGTTGACCTGGTGGCGTCGGTTCCGGAAGAGTCGCGAAGACCGGCGAAAGCCCGTTGATTGGTGCTGGGCGTCCTCTTATTGGCGTTTGGCCGTCTGCTGAACGACAACTGGATACTGGCCGATTCTTCGTCCGAGGAGTCGCTAGCCTTCAACACACTAGATTGTTATCCTATCAGTCAACGCTCAGACAGGCTCAACAATTACCGCCGCCTTTGGCTGATGGTCGTCGTCTTCGGCTTCCTTTGCTTCAACGCGACTGCCCTTCTTCACACCGCCGCTGATGAAGTTTATGGGCGCGCTGTAGTTCTTTGACTTTTTGTTCCCACCGGCGCCGAAACCGCGGCGACCTTCGCCTTCGTCGCTGTCTTCTCGATCGGCCCACATGCCTGAACCAAAGTAAAGGTCCAGGTTTAAAAGCTCCACGACGGCTGACCTGTTACAAGCAGGCTTAAAGTTTAACTTCCGGAAAATGTTGCTGCTCTTTAGCAATTTATTCTTTTAGACTATGCGATGAAATTTGACGCGAGTACGTTAAGCTTAAAAAGTGGGTTCCAATTGACATACAGGGTGTCTCAAAAAAGTGATCACATTTCTTTTTACTGCCATTTCCGCAAATTTTGACCAAATAGGCTGAAATTTGCACCATAGGTGCCAAAATTCGGGGAATTTTATGTGTTAAAGTTTGGTGCACTAGGCTTGACTCATTCCCGAGAAATTTCAAAAAAAGTGAAATTTGGTAATTTCAATAGTGAAATCACCGAAAAAATGATCACATTTCTTTTTACTGCCATTTCCGCAAATTTTGACCAAATAGGCTGAAATTTGCACCATAGGTGCCAAAATTCGGGGAATTTTATGTGTTAAAGTTTGGTGCACTAGGCTTAACTCATTCCCGAGAAATTTCGAAAAAAGTGAAATTTGGTAATTTCAATAGTGAAAGCCGGTCACCGAAAAACGTCACATTACATTATCGCCTAAACTCTAACGATAGCGTTGGAGTTCATGCGTCAACTTTTTACACACGAATTACCCTGAATTTCTGCGTTTACACTCCAAAATTCATCCAATTCCGACAGAAATTAGGAAAGATACAGTCAAAAGAAATGTTTCCATTTTTCGCTGACCGGCTTCCACTATTGAAATTACCAAATTTCACTTTTTTTAAATTTCTCAGGAATGAGTCAAGCCTAGCGCACCAAACTTTAACACATAAAATTCCCCGAATTTTGGCACCTATGGTCCAAATTTCAGCCTATTTGATGAAAATTTGCGGAAATGGCAGTAAAAAGAAATGTGATCATTTTTTCGGTGATTTCACTATTGAAATTACCAAATTTCACTTTTTTTGAAATTTCTCGGGAATGAGTCAAGCCTAGTGCACCAAACTTTAACACATAAAATTCCCCGAATTTTGGCACCTATGATCAAAATTAGAGTGCGAACTGGTATTGGGTATTGGGTATTGGGTGTATTGGGGTGTTTTCCAGGTATTGGGTATTGGGTATTGGGGTTTTTACCCCCCAATACCCAATACTAATTGGGACAGGTAAAAATAGAGAAAAATCGATGTTGACCTGAAAAATTGATCTGAAAAAATAGAAAAAGTTGATCGATGATTCGGTTTAGGAAGCTGTTTTCGCGTTAAGGAGCCATCCATCCAAAATCCCGATTTTTCGGGGCCCCTTTCCCCCAAAATCGTCTTGCGTCGTTTCTTAGGGACCCCCTCCCCCTAAGGCGACGTCGTTTTCGGTTTACCCCCCATAAAAGTGCAGTGCATACAGTACTGTCATGTTTTCTTGTTACCATACTGTACAAATCAATTGAATAGATCGCTACAACCACTTTGGGAAGCTTTTCTGTATGTAGAAAAATTTGACAGAATATAATTAAATTGAAAATAATACAATCAAAGTTCCCTAAAACTCCGAAAAAAGTGACGTCGTTTTTTGCTAACCCCTCCGTCTCCTGGTGTGTCGTCCATCGTCGCATTTCAGCCGACCCCCTCCCCCCTGGAACGACGTCGTTTATGGACGGCCTAATCAAGTAAAGGTTAGTAGAATTTCCTAAAGTGTACGCTTTTCTAAGCGCTACACCAGTAATTAATTTCTCTGTTCTTATCTAAAATAAAAATGACATGAGAAATGTCACTATAATGTACTAGTACCGTACACATAGCTATTGTGGTGGTGCACACAATTTCCGGCAGAGTTAGGAAAAAATTCGCCGGAAGCAAGAAACACGACTGAATTACGAAATATTAAGTACCAAAACTGATAATTTCTTCTAATTTTACACCCAAAATGACATCTAAATGGTTTCTGAAAGGCTAATTTTTCAAAATTTTCTCGCCCTGCTTGGGCAACGGCCCAACCAAGCCTCTTAAAAATTTTAATTGCAGTGCCAAAAATCTTTTGTACACAACTGGAATGTAGTACCTGTCCAGTGAAATGCAATTTTTGGCCCAGCTACGCAAGTATTGGGTATTGGGTATTGGGGGTCTCAGGTATTGGTATTGGGTATTGGGGTATTGGGTTTTCTAGGTATTGTTCGCACTCTAATCAAAATTTCAGCTTAATTGGTCAAAATTTGCGGAAATGGCAGTAAAAAGAAATGTGATCATTTTTTTTGAGACACCCTGTAGTTAGCTGCAGTTGAGTTGGAGATTAAACAAAATGTCATGCAACCTCTGATCCTCGAACCAACTGCCATACATGCGCCGGGTGTTTATTTACCCCCAAATTTGGCTCGACGCACAACGAAAACCTACCAGAAAACGTACAGAGTTGGGAAAGGCTAACCAAAATTTTCCAGCACATGTATGCTCACTCTGTTGTTTCTGTTCACTCACCATAGATTTGCTGGTTCTTTGTGAGACGACGTCGCCCCATCGGATTCATGGCATACTCAATATCCAAGTCATTCACTTCGAAACTTTCGTATTCATCACTGTCCGCCATTGTTTAGTCAGAAATTTTGTACTCTTTTAAAAGCAAAACCAGCAAACTGACCCACTATAAAAACTGTATTACAGTCAGGCACTTGACACCGTTTATGATACTGGGACCATTTATGGTACCCCACGTTCAGCAACTGTGGTGTTACCGGTACCAGACATGGAACCGCTGCTCATAGTCACGGGTTAGAGTACCATATATGGCACCACCAGTCACCGAACGTGGGGTACCACCTATATGGTGCCACTAACCTAGGCACCGGTACCATAAACAGCGTTAAGTACTCGCCTGTTTTATGACACTAGAAGGATTTAATCGGTAAGCAATAATGTGTGAAATGGTTATAACCAAACACAAAATCAAGGTTAAGCAGAGATGAACTTTATGCTACAAGAATTGCAATGCCAATAGCTACAATCCATATAATCTATATTTCACACTGATTTAGAACAAACATACAGAATAGGCGGTGGTTTTAGCTAAGAACCACTCGACCAACCTAACAACTATTTCTTGTTGCCGGTGGATGTGTATCGGTCGTATCTGGTCAGATAGTTAAAGTCTTTGTGTTGTCGAGCCCAATCCTCTTCCTGGTCCAAGTTTCTCTTCCATTCAAAGCCAAAACCAGGAGTAGGTACGTTGGGCAAACCAAAATTCTCTCCCGGCCCTTTCTTTACTTGACTGCTAAAACGACAAAAAACTTCTTTTATTTTCTCGACTCCAGTCAAACCACCTTTCCATTTGCTCTCCAGCAACGCTTTTGAAGGCGCCTTCATCGAACACTCGCGGCGGCGGAACCACAGTACGACGGCCGTCTCGGGTGAGGTAATAGTTATCGGCCAACTTGTGGTGCACTCCGCCTGGCACGCTCGGAGGATCAACTCCATAGTTGTCTCTGAAACAGACACCACTTTACTTTTCCACACAACACCCAACAAACAAATGTCAGATATACACACAACAAGAATACAACAGGGTGTCCAAAATATGATAACATTTCTTTCTGCTGTCGTTTCCGTAACTCTGGCCAAATAGGCCAAAGTGGGAAAACAGATGCAAAAATTGAAATCGTAGAAATTTTATGTGTCAAAGTTTGGTGCACCAGACTCGACCTAATCCTAAGAAATTCAAGAATTTGTGAAATTTGTTAATTGCAGAACCTACAGATAGTGCGTTAAAAATGAAAAGTTTTCATAAAAGTCTTTTTTGGCCTTCAAAAAATTTTCTGCGTCCCTAGGGGCACTTTTATACAGTATAGATAAAAAAAATGTCCCATCGCTTTTTCGGCCTTCACTCAAACGTTTCGTTCTCAGTCACTACTTTACCGATTTGGCTCAAATTTTCAGCAAAAATTAACAACATGGTTGGCTAAACATTCTGCAAGTGTCGTGCCAAAATTCCGACTCATACTGGTTTTATGACCCGAAAGCTAGGAATCAGGGTGGTCCACGCAAATTTAATTTTTTTAGGTAATACAAGGAGTACAGTCCTGAAACTTGCAGGAATGATTGGTGTTGCTATTGGGCATAACATACTAAGCGGGCAGCCCTGTAGCTCAAAGGGCACTAAAATGGGGGAATTTCAAAAACATGACGAAATATGACTTTTCTTCGTAAAACCGGCAAAATGACGATTCTAAAGATTTTCAATTTTCAAAAAACGCTGCAGGGATGGTTACTATGGTGTGGAACAGAGCTTAAATATCAGGTTCATTTATTTGTCGAACTTCCTGCTACAATCTATGTTGATTAACAACAGATTCAGTGCTTTGATTCTAGAAGGTGCAGATTTCTTAACTATGGGATTTTCACTCATGTTTTTGAAATTCCCCCATTTTAGTGCCCTTTGAGCTACAGGGCTGCCCGCTTAGTATGTTATGCCCAATAGCAACACCAATCATTCCTGCAAGTTTCAGGACTGTACTCCTTGTATTACCGAAAAAAATTAAATTTGCGTGGACCACCCTCATTCCTAGTTTTCGGGTCATAAAACCAGTACGAGTCGGAATTTTGGCACTAAACTTGCAGAATATTTAGCCAACCATGTTGTTAATTTTTGCTGAAAATTTGAGCCAAATCGGTAAAGAAGTGACTGAGAACGAAACGTTTGAGTGAAGGCCGAAAAAGCGATGGGACATTTTTTTTTATCTATACTGTAGTTGGAAAACAGGCCTCCGGGGCGTGCACTATACTGATGCGTCCCTCTACGGTGCTGTTGGTAAGTGTTGGCTTTTAAAATCAAGTCTGAAGTCAGGTCAGTCCATTTACAATATTTCAAGTCCAAGTCCAAGTTATTTTCAAAAATTTTTCTGCTCTAGGACTGGACGCATACAGTAAGACTCCATTCAATTACCAGTTGTCTGATACAAGTCCAGACCACTAGGGACCCCCACTACTCCTTACCTGACCTGGCAGAAGCCCAACCAGGCCACTTTAAACAACTAAAACTTCTAATTTCAATCTATGTTAAGAATAGAATCCTTTTTAAACACGTTTTGAAGGCGAACTTTGCAAAATTTTCTCGCCCTTGTTCGGCAACGGCTAAACCAGGCAACTTCAAAAATTTACACCCCATAGCCTTTTGCAAAATCCTGGGTACGCCACTACCGGTAGAAACAAACGATTTTTCCGTTCAGCTCACCTGAACGGAAATTTTTGATCAACCATTGCGAGCCAACACAAGCTGACATCTATCCTGCAAATTTGTCAGCCACTACAGTTTCTACAAAAGAATTTCTAAACCAATTTGCAGAACAAACGGTAAAGAATTGAACTCAGAGAAGCCTTTCAATTTAATCCATTCAGGTGAGCCGAACGGAAAAATTTATCGCGTCATAATTCATGGTATTTTTGGGACACCCATTAATTAGGTAGGTAGAGTAGCCGACTTTTTTTTTCAAAAAACAAAGATAAAAGAAGACCGAAATGCTTGCCTGGAAGCTTGTTCGTCTGCAAACCGATTGGGAGCCGTAAATTCTCTCTGAAATCCAGTTAGACCATCATCATATCAAGTCAGCACAAGTAAAAAACAAAAGGCGAGAAGAGAGAGGGAAGCAAAGAAAAAACTGACGTCCTCCATTCCAGCTCGATTCACTCTGAGCATTTTGTCTCGTAGCCACTGCATAATTGGCGAAATCGAGCGCTTTGAGGCCACATACTTGGCCATACGTTTGTGACTGTGCGACATCACTAATAATGATAATAATAATAATAACTCCGAGAAGTCGCGTCGCTTCTCGCGTCGCGTTTTTTGGTAATATCGAATCGGCGCTGGGGGAATCGGCGGGGCAAGGCCCCCTGTATTGCTAAAATCGAAACTTTTGGAAACTCGGCGGTTGCGGGTTTCCAAAGTACGGAACAATGTATATTTTCGGTTCAGTTGTTGGAAATACACTAGTACAACACTGCTAAGCCCCTCAGAATGCTGTTCACTGCTTCTAGTAGCTCTACGCATTAATTAAACTTCGAATAAACGTTTACTTTAGTGATTGTGAACCTTTGTTTTAGTTAGTTCTATGCAAATTTTTGCTTGGATCGTCGCAAGTATTATAGTTAGTTTGGCCGTTCGCAAACGCAGCCTAACTCCAGCGAGCCTTGTTGTCAATCCCTTGTTCTGTGTTGCTTTGTCTTTCGCGCTCGTAATTTCTTGTACAATGCCGGTAAACTGGAATAACGCAGATATCAAGAATTTATTACGTTCTTATATCAGAGGAGAATTTTAGGGAAATCAGAGTGACTTAGCAAAGAAGATCCCTGAAGCCGCAGGCACAAAAGTCGCCGCCTAAAGGCACCATAAGCAAACATTTGACCAAGCCCAGTCAGAAACGTTAGAGATTATTATTGTGAATTGCCGCCTTCCGGTTTTGATTGAAGAGTCGGATGAAGGTTTTTCTCACAGTCATATACAGTTTGTACATTCGTACTTTGCTAAATTAAATTGTTAGATCTTAATTTAAAACTAAAACTAAATCTTTGGCCAATTTCACAGCTTTGTCGTTGTTTTCTTTGTTTTTGACGTGATTATGTTAGTATGTTAGCATTGCTTGCTTGAAAAATCGACAATCAATATCGATTTCTGCAGTGATCGTAGCCAATTGTAAGTGTGACAGTTGAAATCATCGTGTCAGGAAACCCTAGTGGGATGTCTCTCGCAATGACAACTCGCCGACCCACCACTTTTGATGTCAGATTTATGGTGGTTTGACTTGAGCTGAATTAACGAAAAATCGCTTGATCATCATGTTATTTGTCGTTTTCAGCATCCTTAAACACTTCAGTAAACGCAATCATGGCCTGGCCGTAGTTTAAATTCACCACCGCATTTATTATTCTCGCAGCAATACAGGTCCCCCGTCCCGAATCGGCGCTCGGCGCTCGGAGAGAAAATACGGTAGATCTAATGCGGGAAAAGGTTGCGCTTGGGCTAAAATATGGAATTATACACCCGTAACCAGCTGCGCGAGTTTAACATGTTCCCCTTTCACATAATACAGACAGCCTTCAGGCGGATTAATACTTCTGCCATCATGATAACATGGCACTGGCCAATAGGCGTTCTGAATGGGCGTTCTAAGAGCTGTGGCGTACCCAGCATTTTGGAAAGGGGGAGTGTAAAATTTTGAAAGTGCCTGGTTGGGTAGTGTTGTTTAATACCGGATTTATCAAATGCGCATGTGTATGCGTATACGCATTCCAATTACAAATGCGTATGAGTTTGCGTATACGCATTGCAAAAACTAATGCGTATTTTGCGTATTGCGTATGCGTAATGCGTAATCTCAGAAACATTCAGAAATTTCACTGAACAACTTTTTTGGCTCTACAGTATGTTGTTTAGGTATCCAACTTTATAATCCAGGTTTCTTGAAGTTTACTCGAGGCTCGATCATAAATTCCTGACCTCAAAGAATTGCAGTATAGTATCTACAGCACAGATGTAACGGGTCTGGGGGTCTGCATGCATGCAACAGTATGGTTGGGCCGCTGCCCAACCAGGGTAAGAAAATGTAGCAAAATTAGCCTTCAAAAACGCGTTTAAAACGCATTCCGAACTTAAAATTAGCAAAAATTACAAGTTTTGGTATTTCATAATGGCCTGGTTGGGCTGCATCCCGACCAGGGTGAGAAAATTTTGAAAATTTAGCCTTCAAAACGCATTTAGAAGGCATTCTGAGCACAAAATGGACAGTTTTAGTACATAAATAATTCATTAGTTTCTAACATTTTTGGCAGCCTTTTTCTTCCTACCTCCGCCGCAAAGGGGGGTGTACCCACCCCACCCTGCACCAAAGATGCGTCACTGGCTAAAAGTGCCAGTGCGGTCATGATGGCAGAAGTATGAATCGGCCTTTATACGGCTAGGTAGTACTTAGCTTCGGCTGTTTAGAAATAAGACAAACGTTGGCGAGGGTTGACGCAATATTAGCTCACCAGTAGTAGATTAGTGTGAGGGCACAGAAACTATTGCTCCGGCGACCTGTTTCTATGTGATAAAAAGCCGTTCCTCTAGAACGGAAAAGGGTGGAGCTAAGGCAGCTGTGAAGTTATTATCGGTCTATCCTCTCACTGATGTGGACATTAGAAACTTACGGCTTCTGAACAGGTCGAGTCATTTGAATTCGGTCGCGTCCTTGAAGGGTTCTTTACAGTGTGTATTGCAAATCAGAAATAATCGTGAGGCAATCCTTTGCACAACGAGAAATTTCGAAAATAATGCGTTTACAATTTAAATTTCGCGCTGGCTATGGTATCTTAGATGTTCACGCAACAGAAGAATTTAGATTTCGCGCTTCTTAGTATTTTAGATGTTCACGCAACAAATCAAAAATTAGCGCCGAGCGCCGATTTCCCCAGCGCCGATTCGATATTACCGTTTTTCTTCGTTTGTGGTGTTGTGGGGGACGGGCGGGCACAAATCGCCTCCCGAAGAAGTTGGAAAGTTGGAAAATGAAAAATATAAAAAATGGAAAATGCTGACAATTTGGAAACTAAAGTCTGTTCAAAAATCTTTGGCGCTGGGTACATCCGGCAGTGTCCCGAATTTATGCATGGTGTGAACCCCATACATGTACATATGGATCTGTTCCTCTCATCAACGAGATTACTATACTGTTATCGAAATTTGCATATTGAACTTTAGTTAGAAGCAAGAGGCCTGACAAAAAAATCGACTTTTTTGGCAAAGCGCCAATTTTTGTGTCGATACCAGATTCGCATTCCCCAACCTTCAGGCATCTCGAAAATACTACCATATATGGGTCTACGATCAACCCTACCAAAGTTACACTCGATTTTCTAACGCCAACAAGCGGTCAAAAGTTTGCTCTCCCATAGTTAAGCACAAAAATTCATTCAAGATCGAACACATGGGGGTTTTTTTCCTCCAACCAATTTCAGCTTCACGGTTCTATATTATTTCGGACATGCTGAATCCAGCTGTCGCATTGGTTTTGCTCTACGACTTTGATTTTTGCTAGAAATGTGACCTCGAAGTTAGGCTGTACACCTGAATTTCAGAAAGGCGTAGCCCAACGTATCTTGTGTGGCCCTGGTCAAAACCCCATACATGTATATATGGATCTGTTCCTCTCACCAGCGAGATTACTGTACTGTTCCCGAAATTTGCATATTGTACTTTGTTTAGATGAAAGGGGTCTGACAAAATAATCGACTTTTTTGGCAAAGCGCCAATTTCTGTACCGACACCAGATTCTGATTCCTCAACATTCAGGCATCTCGAAAATACTACCATATGTGGGTCTACGATCAATTCTGCCAGAGTTACAGTCGATTTTCTAATGCCGACAAGACAACAACACTTTCTGAAATTCAGGTGGACACCCTAACTTCGAGGTCAAATTTCTAGCAAAAACAAAAAGTCATAGATCAAAACCAGTGTGACCGCTGGATTCAGCATGTCCGAAATAATCTAGAACCGTGAAGCTGAAATTGGTTGGAGGAATAAAACCCCCATGTGTTAGATCTTGAATGAATTTTTGTGCTTAACTATGGGAGAGCAAAATTTTCACCGTTGTCGGCGTTAGAAAATCGAGTGTAAGTTTGGTATGGTTGATCGTAGACCCATATATGGTAGTATTTTTGAGATGCCTGAAGGTTGGGGAATTCGAATCTGGTATCGGCACAAAAATTGGCGCTTTGCCAAAAAAGTCGATTTTTTTGTCAGGCCCCTTTCTTCTAAGCAAAGTATAATATGCAAATTTCAAGAACAGTATAGTAATCTCGTTGATGAGAGGAACAGATCCATATATACATGTATGGGGTTTTGACCAGGGCCACACAAGATACGTTGGGCTATGCCTTTCTGAAATTCAGGTGGACACCCTAACTTCGAGGTCAAATTTCTAGCAGAAATCAAAGTCATAGAGCAAAACCAGTGTGACCGCTGGATTCAGCATGTCCGAAATAATATAGAACCGTGAAGCTGAAATTGGTTGGAAGAAAAAAACCCCCATGTGTTCGATCTTGAATGAATTATTGTGCTTAACTATGGGAGAGCAAACTTTTGACCGCTTGTTGGCGTTAGAAAATCGAGTGTAACTTGGTAGGGTTGATCGTAGACCCATACATGGTGGTATTTTCGAGATGCCTGAAGGTTGGAGAATGTGAATCTGGTATCGGCACAAAAATTGGCGTTTTGCCAAAAAAGTCGATTTTTTTGTCAGGCCTCTTGCTTCTAACTAAAGTTCAACATGCAAATTTCGAGAACAGTATAGTAGTCTCGTTGATGAGAGGAACAGATCCATATATAAATGTATGGGGTTCATACCACGCATAAATTTGGGACACTGCCGGATGTACCCAGCGCCAAAGATTTTTGAACAGACTTTAGGTCTTCTGGCAAGTAAATTTTCGAGCAAATTTTTGCAATTTTTTACAATTTCACACACAAAAATTGCCAAAATCGCCTGCAAAACAACACTTTTTAGCTGTATTTCAGCCCAAATTAGCGATTTTTGGCAATTTTTAGCCAAAAAATTGCGATTTTTTCGATTTTTGAGCGTTTTTTAGTGCCCACCCCCCTCCCCCAAAATTTTGGCTCAGACCCCCCCCCGGCCGGCGCAGACCCCCCCACCCCCCCTCCCCCCATCGGCGGATGACCTGTTACATGTATGGTCTCTCCCACTCGCGCTCCCAATCACAGACACGAACAAGTGCAGAGTGAGCAGCATACATGTAACAGGTCATCCGCCGAACATGGGCTAAAAATCGCCAAAAAACGCTAAGTTGGGCTGAAATACAGCTAAAAAGTGCTGTTTTGCAGGCGATTTTGGCAATTTTTGTGTGTGAAATTGTAAAAAATTGCAAAAATTTGCTCGAAAATTTACTTGCCAGAAAAATCGGAGGGGGGGTCGGTGAAATCGTCTCGGGGGGGGGGGGGGGTCCCATCCCGGGAAGTCGGGCCGAAGTCGGGTGGGGGGGAGACCCCCCAGACCCCCCTGTTACATGTATGGTGAGCAGGGTTGTAATCAGTTGTTGGGACAGCCACAGGCAAGCCATTCTTAGCTGTCGCATTTTCTTCATTTTGCCCTTTGTACTGCTTATTTCCCTTCTCTTTGGTGTAAATTGCGATTTTCCAACTTTCCTACTTTCGAGGAGGCGATTTGTGACATTGGAAAATCCGCAAACTTCGTGTACCTCAGTGTACTACAGCGTACCGCACCGTTTCCGTTTTTCTGGGGAGGCGATTTGTATACGCGCCGTGTTGTGGGGTATGGTGGTAATATGGAATCGGATCCGAATTCGGAGCCCCAGCCTGGTACGGAAAAATCGTTCTTGGATTCGGTACCCCACCCGGGGACCGCAGTTTAAATTTTACAAAATTTTGTTTGCAAAATTTTGGGGCACATTTGGACACCTCTCATGATTGTTGCTGAATAACCTTTAATTAAAAATGTATGATCTCTGCTAGTGTTTCTGGTCGCAATTTTTCTCTGTTGGATTGGAGTGCTTACGTTAATCATGAACTTTCTCATTCCGATCATTACTTCTCACCTTTAGTATTTTGTTGTGCTCATTTTTGTTATTGCATTAGACAATGTACACTATGTTGGTGCTACTTTGTTTTTAATTGACGCTTGATTAGATCATTTTATCCCGGCTCTGCTGAGACGTTGATTTATGGTGCATCAAAAATGTCGTTCGAAGTTTTTGACGGCTTGTGAAAAGCAGAAATATTGAAGGTTTCTGACGCAACCAAAAAGAGCGTACTGTGTGTGTGACGTATGTGCGTCATTGTTATAGAACACTGAGTGAGCGCTGTTCTTGCTGCACCCGACGCGACGTGTGCTGCTTGACCTCTAATCTCTACCATAATACTGGCACAGTACTGGTCTCTGCTGCACAACTAAGGGCACCAGCCTAGCACCACTCTCTCCCTCCTCCTTTTTCTCCTTTAATCAACAGCCAGTGTTGCCAGGTTTCAAAAGGCCTTTACTCCTAAAAGTGACCTAAAAGCCACAGCAGTACACAGCTACACATTATTAAGGGGGAGGGGGTTGTGGGGTCTGAGCCCAAATTTTGGGAGGGGGTTAGTCACTAAAAACCGCTCAAAAATCGCAGAAAATCGCAATTTTTGGGCTAAAAATCATCAAAAATCGCTAATTTTGGCTGAAATACAGCTAAAAAGTGCTGTTTTACAGGCGATTTTGGCAATTTTTGTGTGTGAAATTGCAAAAAATCGCAAAAATTGCTCAAAAAATTACTTGCCAGAAAAATCGGAGGGGGGTCGGGAAAATCGTCTCGGGGGGTCGCATCCGGGGGGGGTCTGGCCTAAGTTGGATGGGGGCAGACCCGCAGACCCCCTGTTACATGTATGACATCTATGCCTTCTGCGTTAAACAGGTCGGGATTACGGGCTAGGTTAAAGCAGTACAACTGGGGGCTAGTGTTCTATAATGCAAACGGCCGAGCGATCGATGAAGCGCTGACTGGGTGGTGGCCGGGTTTATTGGCATGTGCTGTTGAGTTTAGAGCAGGATGGCCGGTGGGCCTATCGACGTGCTGATAGACGATGTGCTTCTGCTGATTATTCGGCAATTGTCCTTAGTGGACCGAATTAGACTGGAAAGAGTCTGTCGCAAATGGCAACAGCTCTCTCGCTCCTCTTGGAAAACCGTGCACGCACTCAACTTCTGCCAGTATTTCGAGAACGACCACGAATTTCTGGACGTGCGCGACTGCAACAAGGTGTTGGTGGCGTTTCTGCGACGCGCCGGACCCTATCTACAGTCGCTGGACCTGTCTGAAAGCTTCTGCTCCAGTGTACATATGGAGTTCACCAAGAAATCTCTCCGCGCCATTGGAAAACACAGTCCTCTCATAAGCACTCTTAATCTGGCCTACCAGTCACTTTCAGACGAGAAATTGTCGGTGCTAGCCGACGTTACTTGTTCGGTTGAAGTTTTGGTTTTGATTAGATGCTTCGAGGAATCTAGTGAACCCGACCAAGAATTAGCTACGGCTTTCAAAGCAATGAAACAGTTAAAATCGGTTGACTTGTCAATGAACGACAATCTAAGCGGTTTCTGCTTTGCTGCCTTGAATGGGGCATTGGAGACTTTGCTGATAAACCGTTGTTGCTCTGTGCAGAGTCAGTGCATAGACTGGCTGGCTAATTGGTGTCCGAAGCTCAAGAGATTCGAGTTCAGCGGTTGCACAATTGATCTTAATTACATGTTGGCAAAGCAGAAAGCACTTCAAGTGCTGCGATTGCAATATTACGAGGGCCCATCGCTACACCACACAATGCAATCGCTGACGCAACTCAAGCAATTAGATCTAAGTCACAGCACTGCCATCAATCAGCAGCTAATGGAGGCCATTGGTGAGAACTGCCCACTACTGCAATACCTCAATATTGCAGGTAAATCTCATAAACTACGAACGTAAAACAGGCCTTAATCAACTCAAACACGGCTACGGCAATACCCCCGCCGGTACTAATTGTACGTACGTACTGTATTTAGAAAGCTCCTCCTGCCTGAAAACAAACACAGATTTTTACTTTTTCTATGAAAACGCTGAAACTAATGATGTACTGGACAGATTTTTATAATTTTTTCAGGGTATAAAATTTGAAAGGTGTACATATTTTGCAAAATAGTGAAATTTGAGCGGAATGAAGCAGTTGTTAGACGAATTTCCCACCCCGTAAAGCCGCCTCGTCTCTACACAGCATCGGTGTGTTGGAATGTCTCTGTTTTAGGCAAAACAGGGACCAGAGCTAACGTTCACCTGACTTGTTTGAGCAACCTGAATGAACTCGGCGAACTGGATATCAGTTGGCTGGAACACCTGACCGATGCCGATTTACTGTCGGTAGCCCAGAACGGGCAGCTGCAGGTTGTGCATGCCCATATGTGCGACAGCATAACCTGCGCGGGATTGACATCGACGGTAAAGTCGAACCCAAGCTTAACCCTTCTGGACATAACTGGATGCTTGCGAGTTGGCGTCTCCTTTCTTGAGCAAGCTAGCCAGCTGACCAGAAACCATGAAAGACCGTTGGTGGTAGAGATTGGGGCTGTAGTCGGCATCGAGAAGGTCGACAACTTGATTCACTCCAAGTTTCGGGTTTCTGTGTTTAGATCCTAATTTTGGTTCTTCCAATATGCATTCGCTTTACGCCTGTTTCGCTTCGAATCTGTAAATCTATCGATGGAGAAAGAGAAAGAACAAGAACGCTTTCTGTAGAACACCGAAGTGAACTGAGTTTGGGATATCTCCGCATAAGTCCGTCCTTTTACTGTTATCTTTCTTTCTACCTATTGACCAAACCTAACCGTTGTGGAAATATACAGGTCGAAATCTTGATAGTTCGCTTTTGTAGCTGTTTCAGTAAAATCTCACACACAGTGGTGACTCTTATAACACCTGCGTGTTTTAACGCTTAAACGCAAACTCATACACACTTAAAAAACTCGACATAGTTAAACAACTCTATAAACCCAAATACTTTGCTCAGCTGTGCCAAAAATCACATTTCTCTTAACCCGTACATTCTGTTTGATAAAAATAGCACAAACCTAGATTTTATTGTCTATTGTTTAGACAAGGACAGAAAAGCGTCCCAGCAGAGGCAAAATATCAACAAATGTATTCTAGTCATTCAGAATACAAAATATCTTTGAGTTTCTATCCGCCAACAACCCGGTTCTGGTGCTGCAGCAGAAAGTGTGTGATCGGGTAAGCAGCGGCCATCTCAGACACACTGCGGAAAACCTTGGAACCGAACGGACGTGGAACGTGGGGACCAACTAGAAAGTCTAAGACTGGTTGCAATTCATCATCAACATCCACCAGCTGCCAAAACTGCAAGAGCTGAGCAGCTCGCCAGCCCTGCTTCACAATCACAACCATCACTCCTATTCCTCCTGCTCCAGCTCCTCCTCCTCCTCCTACAGCCAGCAAGACCATGGACCGATTGAGACGGATCGTATAGAAGTAGAAGAGCAGCACAAAGAGCAGCAACAGACAGACCAGTCTGAGCAGCTCAGTGCAGGTGAAAATGGACTCTTGAAATTCGGACAGATTCTGTGATTTGTAGCCAAACAGCCAGATCAGAAAAGTGCGGAGAAAAGTGTCCATGCTGTATAGCAAACGTCTGTAAGAAACCGACAGACTGAGCAGGAGGGGAATCAAGACAGCTCTGGCTTCCATTAAAATTTTACTCTCACTCTCGTCAGTGCACAACTTGTATAAGTGGTCAACCAACAGCAGCACCACCAGCAACTGTGAGCCAAGGTGTAGATGGTAAATGGAAACCGGGCCCAAAACAGTCACCAAAAAGTAGGCTACTGTGAAGCCAGGGATCGGAAAGGCCGTGAAGCGAGCAGCGGTGATGCTAAGAAAGCCGTCTAGATTGACGGCAAAGGGTAGATAGACGTACTCATGGAAACGCACTGCTTCCAGAACCGCCAATTGCTCTGCTTCGTCCAATAAACTAGGGCTCCTACTGAGGAGAAGGTCGGCGAACGGAGTGTGGCTGTCAAGCAGAACCGGTGGCAGTCCGGAACATCGGCTCAACGGCTCACCGGTGCCATTTTCTTTGTGACAGTCGGTTTGGACGAGTCCGTCGGAGTAGAGCAGCACACTGTGAAGTGCCACCAGCACCAGCAGCAGGAGCAGTGGGAAGACGTAGCAATTGCACGGCCTTCTCAGCCAATTCAGCGTTGAAGCAATCATTGACACGAGCGGTTTTGAACAGGTAGGAATAGCACCACACAAAACACAACTGTACCAACACAACGCACGAACGAAGTACAACGGGTGTACAAAAATTTGCATAGAGCGTAACAGACTCAATCCACCCACTGTAAAGTTGCAGGGTATTTGACAACGTAGCTGTATGAATGAATGAATGAGTGAGTGAGTGAATGTTTGTCCCTAAATACTGTAAATAACAGTCGTTCAGAGAGACATGGCCGTTTGACCGACTTGTGTCCCACCCATTAAGCTATGACAACTAAGAAACACTAGATTTAAGCCTACGAATGGTGAGCGCATTCCTGATCCTACAGTTTGTTCGTTCAATAGTGACGGAAAATCAAACGACTATTGTATAAGGCGCCCTCGCGCAATAATGCTTATAAGGCGAAATCTGCACTTATTTTTTGGAACTCATCCCTGCACTGCGTATATTTATGTTTTTCCTATCAAACGCAAGTTGCATTTTCTCCTTCCATCAATTAAAAACATCGAACGGATTGTGCCACGCACAGTAATAGTGATTCTGCGTTTGGAGGGGGTAACTACATACGTACGTACGTTCCTTCATTCCCTTGGCATGTCGCTATGATACTGTATGTATGTAGCATTTCGTGTGTGGGGACCACTTCCAAGTTGTACCTGTATAATAACGTTTCAGTTTTGGTTAGTACTGTTAGCAACAACATAACAATTTCTTCGTTACGTCTTACGTAGTTCAAGTTCAGAAGAGAATTTGAAACAAACTAAATAATTGACGCAGCCCGAACGTCAAATTGCTCTGCTACCTACTCTACAAACTTGTCTTGACACAGAATTTGATTAAACCGGCAGGAGGGCGGACTTTCGATTTATTCTTTTCAGTAGACAGACGCTACAAATGGCCAGCGTAAATTTGTAGGTGGTTGGAGTGGTGGGTGCGTAATTTTTCATTCTGTTTTACGGTCTCCAGTCAGGTAGCAAAAGATTGTGTGATTTATTAGTCAGTTTGCATTTTACATACTATGCAGGAAGAATAAATAGAACCGAACTGCACAGAACAAAACAGAAACATACGTGGCACTCGGTACAGCGACCTGCCAAACCAGAACAAGAGAAAAAGGAAACCAGAACACAAACACTGACTTTGCCACTGTACGAAGTGGCAGAAAAGCTCAATTGGCCCCAATTACGCTTACCAGTATCTCACGAAACATTCTACGTTTTCTTGACAGCTTAGCTAGGTTAGTATGCCTTACTAAAACCTAATTATTACAGTAGGCTGTCCGAAAACAAATATGTTTCGTGAATACGAGCACAGTTTGGAATAAACCACTAGTAGTGTACTGGTACCAAAAAAAAGAGACAACAGTATCAATATAAATTCTGCGATTAGAAGGAAGTTTTGTGTGACAAAACTTACATACACTACGTTCATGTTCGCGTTCTTTCAGAACACAACAGTCCTTGACATCGCAGAGCTACACTGCTAAATTGGCATCTCTTCCAGTATGCCTATAGCAGAACAAGCAAGCATAATAAATCGGAGTTTTCCTAATCGGGAACTACATAATTAACGTATCTGCCCACTGATTTGAAGTACATACAATGGAATTAAACTAAAAGCCGCTCCACAACCCTTGTCGCGTATACAGCCAATTTTTAACTGGCAATAAAAATTGATCGCAGTTTTGTTTTGAACACGGCGCTTTAGATATTGTTTGTTATAATTTATACGACGAGTGAAAGATAAACGCAATTTTGACAGACCATGATAAATAATACCAGAGAAAATGTTACAGATTTCTACTTTTTGTGCAAAAGATTAGGCACCTCTAAGCAGAAATCAGGTGTATAGACGATCAAGGTTCGAACCTGCTCCCAAATAAATAAAACAGAAAAGGTCGGCTTTGGGCAGTAGCTCACCGGTGTCACCAGACATCATTTAGAAGCGGCGTTCTGAAATTATAATTATAATGCACACAGACATGGGCAAAGGGGGAACTGAACGAAGGGGTTGCTTCTCTTGGAAACATTTTGTAGAAAACATAAGAAAAAGTACGCTTAAACTAGGTCTAAATGAGTTCAAATTTAGTGCATACAGCATGTCAAAAACTCGCCATTACCAAACTTTCTAGCTTCCCATTTCGTAAGCCGATTGTTAGTTGTTACTGTTTTGTAATGTTTGTTATCTGTGATTAATAACTATTTCTGTTTGCATAGTTCTGTTCACACATGTAGTTGGGTGGGGGAATAGGGGTATTTCCACCAGACCCGATTTTCGGAGAAAATTCCCTCCCAGCCGGATTTGGGGGGTAATTTTTCTTGAAACTCCATTTTCAGTATCTGAACCTGCAAACAGGGTTCCAGAAGCCCTGATTAGGGTTTAGAGACCCTAAACTAGAGACGTGTACAGGCCGGGCGTGCCTGTTGAGCATTTTGGGCGGGACGGGCATAAATTTTTGACAGGCGGGCCGGGCCGGGCATGTACAAAGCAGAATTTTTAAAAAGAGAGTCACAAAAATGACAACATTTCTTTTTGCTGCCATTTCCGAAAAATTTGGAGCAAAATTGGCTGAAATTTGAAGCATAGATGCCAAAATAGGGGAAATTTTGTGCGTTAAAATTTGGTACACTAGGCTGATCCACTGATTTGATTGATGGTACACCAATCCTGAGAAATTCACGAATGTGAAATTTGTTAATTTCAATGCCTACAGAAATAGCGCTAAAATGTAAACTTTTCTTTTTGCTGTCATTTCCGCAAATGTTCGTCAAATGACCTGAAATTTACAGAAACTCTTCAATACTGCGGGATATTTTATGTGTTAAAATTTCACGCATTGACAATGAAATTTCATTAAACACGCAGATGTTTAGGAATCCCTCATTTTATCCAGACTATGTCAATCTGGATTGGGTTTCTGAAGCCCTAAACAGGGTTCCCGAGTTCTAAGTTGGGTTTCAAAATATCCAAATAAGGTTCCAGAAATGCATTTTAGCTGTATTACGTCGAATAAAATAGTTTTTTTGCATGTTTTAAAGCAAAAATAGGGGTTTAATTAAACGGTATTTTTCCAGTCCAGACAGGATTTTTACATGTTTTAAGCACAAAAAAGGTCGCTCGAACCTATTTTTAGACAAAAAAGTCCCTGAAACCCCTTTGAGCATGATGCCGAAACCCTATTTTGTATCAGAAAAACCGCCCCCAGCCGAAAACCCAGCTACATGTATGGTTCTGTTTGTGTAGGGTGTACATATTATTCAGCCAATGTCATTCAGTGGCTGGTGGAAAAGAAATCAGTTGAATAGAATAACTGACACAGAGGGCTGATGGTCAAAGATGTAGTCGTGTACGTTGAGGTCAAGCAGAGGGTGAAGGACGGCCGGAGGGTTGAGAGTGGCTGCCGTGCGACCCAGCCAGACGTTGAGTCGTTCCTGTCGTTGGTCTACCAAGTGATAGAAGGCCCAGACCGACGTGTCGGTTACATTCTGACAGTAACTGACGTCCAACTTTTTCAGTTTCTACAACCCCACTCTACTCTACTTTTACTCTTCTCTACTCAGAATTACTTTGCAGCGTTTAGCCAGGTCCAGTAATCCAGCGTCCGTAATCGCATCGCACCGGTGCAACAACAACACCTGCAACCCAAATAAAGTCATGCCAGAATTTGAACCGAAATAAAGAAAACCTCGAGTCTGCCCGGTTGCGCCAGCCGCTTGATGCTCTCGTCAGTGATGCGTCTCAAGAAACTGACATTGAGACGCAACAGATTACCCAGACACGACAGCGCCCCGACGCCACTGTCTGTGATGGCCTGGTTGCACCCGGATATGTCCAGCGACTCCAAATGCTTGCAGCCAGACGCGATCGACAGGATCGCCTAAAAGTCCACCTTCATATCAGTGTTGCCAGGTCTGAAGACTAGAAATTTCCCAAATTCCAGCAAAATTCCACCAGAAATCACCCAAATACAAAATCTGGTTTTAGAACATAGAAGCTCTAATTCAGCGTTCAAACAGCATTCAGCTATTAGTAGGGTTCCGACGATATATCGATATCGAAAAGTCGATATATCGACCCTTTTTCCAATATCGATATCGATATCGCGATATTTTGCATCGATATTTTCGATATTTTTGTGTGCGGAAAAGTAGGAAAAAACAAAACTGACACCAAGTTTACTTCTCTGGAACAGCAAAAAAACCAGTTTTTCCTGCACAACTAAAAATCGATAAATAAAGTCAAAACCTAACAGTGGCATGATAGTTTTCAGAAACATCAATTTCTCGGCACTCTCAGCATTTAGACAGCAACGCTTAGGTTCTTAAACGTCTGCCTGCAGCAACACTGAAGAGCTGCTCACTCCGCAGACTTGAAGCAGGAGGGCAGAAGCAGACATGGGCTAGCATTTTGGCTGAGGGGTGGCAAATTTTCAAATCATGAGGGGGTACCGCCGAGCTGATGGGTGGTTGAAAGGATCGCCAGGAAAAAAGTCGGATTTTTACTAAAGTCAAGCTTTTTGCCTTATTTGTCATTAAAATAAGTTAAAAAAATACGCTATTCTGTCTGAGCTCATTTTTGCCTAATGAGGGTGGGGCATCGGCCAGAGAGGTCAACCGTTTCATTGAAGGGCTTCAGAAGGGCCACTACTTTTCTGCAATTCCCTACTTAATTGATATCAGATCGCTGATTGCATCAGTGCTTGACTGATAAGCAGTGAGAGCAGTTTGCTCTTTTAAATTTTCACATTTTCTTGTTTAACTAGAAATATCGATATCGATATCGATCGATATTGAGCTGAAAATATCGATATCGATATCGAATATCGACAAGTTTTGATATCGTCGGAACACTAGCTATTAGTAAGCAAAAGATCCTCCAACCAGGATTTAGTAGCCCGAGGCCGAGAAAACTACAGAATTACGATTGAAATCTTGTGTGTATGAACGTATATTCAGACGATATCAGCCCAAACAGGGAACCAAAACTGCAATGTAAAGTACTGGAAGTGTGGAATCTTATGCAATTTTGTTTCAACTTTCGCATGGTTTGCTAGTTCTGCGCACATGTTGATCGCAAACTGTACATATAAAAATAGTTTGATAATGCTGCGCATCCAGTCAACATTTCAAAGTATTTAGACTATTACAAAAGACTTTCCAAAAGTAGACTTTTCTTTTCATAAGTTCCTCTCTCATAGAAACAAGTTCTTCAGAAAAAAATGAAACAGACTTTTTTGTCCGACATACTGAGTTGTATTTTTATACGTATTGCGTATTACCTGTTTTCTCAGAGTATACACTGAATACGGCTTTGGTTGAAAATACGTCTGAATTAGCAGTGTGAAGAACAAAATTCGAAAATCCCCAAAAAATAAAATTTCCGAAAATCCCCGAACTCCTACAAAATTCCCAAATTCCTCCAGATTTTGTCCCAACCCCCATACAAACTTTTCACCCCTAAATGGTCACAAAATTCCCCAGATCTGGGGAAAATTCCCCGAACCTGGCAACTCTGCTTCTTATAAGATCAATGCACAGTGCATTATAGACCGAGTGATTTTCGGGTTACCATCATTTATGAAAAAGGCCCCCCTCACCCACTACGCCCGAGACAGTTACGTGCATAGATCCTCTCTCCTACCCAAAAATACAAGTACTACTAGCAGCCGCTCCAGTACTAACAAGCTGGCTCATAAATCACTTGATAGCGAAAATCAGCTTAAAAGACCTTTGGTAACCGAATTCGGGAGTTAGACATTCAGCAAACATGTTTTCAGAAGCCTTATTTTGTCATTTCATGCTCGTTTAGCTCTTTGACTGCTTATTACAATTTTCAGCCTTTATTTGAATCAAAACGTGTTTTTTAGACATTCTCAGGCGTTTTGGAGCATTTTGGATCCCCTCCTGAGCGAAAGCAGTAGGGCAGGCAAACCAGTACATCATGACCCGGACCTGTTACATGTAGGCCAACCACTCACCACATCAGTAATGAGCATATTATCGCTGAGATTTAGATCCCGAATGCACTTCAAAGAGACCAACGAGGAAAGATGCAAATCAGAGGGCGGCGGATAGAAGTACTCGCCAAATCTCAACGTTCTCAGTTTCGGCAGACACATGAACAACTGGTTGAGACCGGTCAGACTCAACCCGTCTACTCCGTCCATAGACAGCGACTCCAGCTTCGGACACCGCCGCCCGATCATTCTGGCGGCATCGTCTGTCAGCTCGAAACAGCCGCTGACATTGAGCGCGCGCAGAGAGGAAGGCAGGTGTTCGAAACTGGGAAAGCCTCTCAGGCGCTCGTTCTCGCTCACATCCAGAGCCACCAGCTGCGTGCAGGCAGTAAGAAAATGCGCCAGTCCGGTCTCGACCACGCTGCTCTGGAAACAACGCTGCAGACTGACCACTTGCAGACTGGAGCAGTGCTGACCGAGACTGCGGACGCTCGAGTTGGTCAGCTGAATGCCGGTGAGGCCCAGATGCGAGAGTGAGGAGCAGTAGCGACTGACAGTACTCAAAACGCTGTAATTGAGTGTGTCGCGGAAGCCGCTCAAGTCCAACCGTTCCAAATAAGGGCCGCAACGGGACAACAGTGCCTTGGCACTTGCGTTCACCAGACAAGTGCGACGACAACCGACGTCGCTGTGCATTAAAGAACCGTAGCAGAAAGAGCGCATCCCTGTCCATGCGTATTGGCGCGCCAGACTCAGCCAACGGTGGTTGACTCGCTCCAAACGAACCCGGTCCACTATGCCGACCGTTTTGAAGATGGAAATTAACAGATGATCAGGCAGAAGATCGATATGAGTGAGTTGATAATGACTGCTGGACGTCTGTCGAACGGCAACTTTGGTCGGTTGGACTTTTTTCTCATTTCTCTTCTTGCTACGCTTTGTTGTGCCAGACTTTTTAGCACGACGCACCCCTTCTTTAGGAGCGTCACTAACAGGCAACGTCGTTCGACTCCGAAGCTTCATTTTCAACAAGCTACACTTTATTCATTTTAGGAAAATAGAATCTATCTGCTCTTTTTATTATTATCCCACCACCGTAACGCAGTCATGCGGTAAAATCCATTTTGGACCCCAGCCAACCTGCAGATCTTAGAGAGTAGGGCGCGCCAAAATCAAGGTCCAAGGTCGTGTCAGAAGACGAAACAAAGTTTATTGCGGTGAGCGATGTGTCGATGGTGTGCTAAAAGATTTGATGGGAAATGGGGGCGCCAACTGAACTCGGCACGTCTAGGTCATATTACACCCGATTCTGTTGCATCTTTCTATCTGCACCGCACGCCCTCAGCATTTGGTGGGTGTCGCGTCCGTCCAACACTCTTTAGGTCAACTCGCCACTCTCGCACCTTTCACTTAGTAGTATGCCGCTTTGACTTAAAGGTAAGCCATTTATCACTATAAAAAACGCTTGTCTAACTGATTTGATTGCCATTTCCGCTAACCGCATACAATGTAGAGTGAACTAGGGCTGTTTTGAGCCAAAGACCGTTCGAAGAATAGAGTGATTTTTGTGTGGCCGACAGTGGGTGGAAGATTAAACGACCCTATTTATGGTAAATCCAAACGAAGTAATCGGGGCGTGATTTGTGTACAATTAGGCTGGAATACACTGTGGGACCGGACGCGTGGGTGACGTAAAGGCCGACATCCACCAGACTTAGACGGGCCGGAATAAAAAGGAGTCCTTCTCGATTTTGTTTCTCTTTCGTTTAAACAATTTTTCCTATCAGATCATTTCGTGCGTCGGCCCCCGCAATGAAAGCCTGGGATGTGCTAATCGTGCTAGCGGCGTTCGGTGCCGGCTTAACTCAGGGAGATCAGAGCTTTAACAGGCGCTTTAAACGCCAAAGTCGTTTGTGGAATTCGCACGGCCTCTGGAACGACCTCGGCATTCCGCAGTTCTGGAGACAGTACAAGGACGGACCGCACGGCATTGTTATCAGAGGATGGCAGTTCTCCAGATGCGGTGAGCGTTTTGGCCGGACCAGTCTTTTTTGCCTACCGCGTAAATAGATGATTGCAGCCTCTGAGCAATGGACCGACTACGTGGTGAATGTGACGGACATAAAGATCTGGCCTCAATACCCACGTTTCCCGGGCCCCATCTTCTTCAATGTCACTGTACAGGTCAGGGAGACCTTGACTTAGCCTTGATACTCAGTGTTAATCGCGGTTGTTGAAGGTGTTGGAAGAGCTGCCGTCGGATAGAATAGAGCTCGAGCTGGAAGTCAGACATGCCGTTCAGATGCAGAATGGGGAGCGAGGGTGGCAAGTGATTCCCTGTCAAGGATGGAACATTCTCGACGGATGCGACGGTGTCGGCTCTTGGTACGCTTTTCATCCGCTTTTCATGGAACCTCATTGCCGGTTTCAGTCGATATTGCGATCTGCTGGAACGATGCAAAGAAACAGTTCAAACTGGCCACAAATACGCCGACACAGACAAAGTGAAAGATTTTCTCAAGTCGCCGGATAAACTGTGTCCTCCTCCTAAAGGAAGTTGGACAATGACTTTCAGTCAAGTCTACAAAGTGCAGGACTTGCCGAAAGGATTGTTTGGTCCTTTGCAATCGGTACGACACTGTCCCAATACTCGCCCATATGCAGTAATTATTGTCTTAGAATGAGTACTGGTTGACATTTCAATTCACCGACGGTCGCGGCACCCCTCTGGCGTGTGCTCGTGTGTGGTTGGACGTGTGCAAATACCATCTGTACGACCGGTTCCAGCGGTGTGTGCGAGACCCGAACGCCTTCCGCAACTTCATCACCCAAATCAGTGAGCACGCCCAGAAACTGCGGAACAGGGGTGGCTGAACTCCGATCGACTCTGAATTGTGCGGGTACAAAACGGTCGTCGCATTTGTACTACGTAAATGTACAGTAGCACAAACAGTTGTACTGATTTGCATTTTTTGGGTGTTCTAGTCGGCGCACGAATAAAAACCTCCACTGTGTACAGTTTACAAAACAACTTCCCGTTTTTACTTTTAACTTTTTACTTTTAATATAGAAACGACGCTCCAGATTTTCGCAGAGAAGAGGTTACGGGAAAAACATGCTACACGTACGTAGGTGATCGTTATAGCAACAAAGAACTCGCCGCTGCGGCGCGACATTCTCACATAACGAACGCCATCTGTCGTTCTCGGCCTAATAACACGCCCGACTGAAGCACAAACGCGGCTAATAACCCACTAACAAGGTTGCGGCGAGTTGTGTGAACGTGGTTTGGCGTGTTTACAGACAAATTCTGCTCGTTTCGATAAGTGGCTCAGTGGGTATCGGACGCGCAAATCTTGACTGGGAACCGGTCAGTGGCAGCAGCGCTTGGCAAATTTCCTCCGCGCTGCGCGCTGACTACTGCCAGTTGTCGTAAACACGACATGCGGTGGCATAAAACATTGTTATGACTAAATTCTGACTGTGCCGCAGGATGGATCCCAGCTACTTCGAAGATCCCTACAACCGGCCGTGGCAGGGCGAAACGCGAAATTCCTACTCGGAGCTGTGGATAATCGTGCCAATCACTGTAATTGCCAGCATTGCTGCCATTCTACTCGTCATTCCTGTTCTGGTGCATCGCTATTGCAGAGAGTCCTGCCAGTACGGCTTCTGCGAGTCGTGTTTCGGCTATTTTGACACCTGCGTCAATGCCTGCGCCGAGTACAAACCTGGTATGTTCCGGCCTGGACGCACTAAACCGTTCTCGGACGAACCGCAGCCGTTCGACCAACCGTATTATTACGACGGCCAACAGGTTGTTGACATTCCAATGCAGTACGATCAAAGCCCCAGTCATCAGCATCAACACCAACAGCAACAACAGTACTACCCAGAAGCCGAACAGACGTCGAGTGTACCGCCTTGGACCTCGGCCACCTATCAAGCTGCCAGACTGTACAGAAAACAGTTCCACACTCCAGAAACTGACGCTGCCGGAAACCCTATCAAAATGGACGAAATTGGCGTTGATTATACGGAATTGAAAATCCATGGTCAAAATCCGGCTGAAATGGGATTTAGACGAGATGTGAGACAATATTCTTCTGGTCAGGCTCAGCCTTTTTAACTGAACAATTCAGTATGATTAACTTTCATAAGTTGGTGCACTTGAAGCGATTACTGTGGCAGCTGGTAAATGGACATTCTCTTTGACAATCAATACAGTCTTTCTGCAGAGTGTTCTTGTGCGTATCAGTAAACACGATGACGCATTGTGTCCAAACACAAGCGTTGGTGTGCAAGCGTAAAGTAAAGCCTCCAGTTTATCAAGCCGTTGCTTCTAAGCGTGTGTGTGTGTTTGAAAAGCTGGCAAAGACGTTTAAATGGACGACAACTCTGTTCTCTTCATTATAATTCCGTTGGTAATCGTCGCCATTCTGGTTGCATTGGCTTTTAGTATTCCAATCGTTGCTCGAAGGTGCGTAGTTTAGTTGTTTTGATGCACAGACAGCAGCAAAGAGTGAACGGTGATTCATTCATACACATAACGCTTCAGTCTCCACTAAAAGCAAAATACAGGGCTACTCTACGCGTCGACGAACGCTTTTCTGCTAATGTCTTATGTAGATCCTTAAAATATTTACCTACGGTAGTACGTAAAACCGTTATCATATACAGTACGTACTGTACATACAATATGTACGAAACTAGTATTAGTAATTTTGTTTGGGCTTTAGGTACTGTTACCACTGTTGCGGGGACGGAATGTGCACCGAGTGTTGTGCGGGCACCGCCTTTTGCATGGAAACCTGTCGCTTGTGCGAAGAATGTGGTGGTTGTGGATGCGAAGTTAAGGAAGATTACCCCAAACAATACACTCATCCCTGTAAACCGGAGGTCGAGTGGGTTCCGATTGTGGAGCAGCAGCCTCGCTACGAGAGCCGCCAAATTCAGTCGAGAGAATTTTACCAACAAGTCAGTCGACCCTACGTCGCTAAGCCTCAAAGAACAGTAACAGCCTATTCTGAGCACAGATTAACCCAGATTTGAACATAAATAAAACTGGTGTACCCTGCAAATTTATTCGTTTTGTACAGAAACGGGACACAAGCGATCATTGATCGATCAAACGGGAAGTACTGTAGTGCATTGGACACGGGCGTCAGACACTCTCCATGCGGTCGATCTGGAGATGGGGGTGACGCGCTCGTAGAATGGTGGGGAAGGTGTTGGTTCGGGTGGGGGAGTGCGGCACTCCGTCCTGAGAGTCGGTGCGGAGGGGTTCCGACTCCTCGACCGTGTAGGAGCAGAGAGAGTCGTCGTTGGTCTGCACTGTGTCCGACCGATCCACTGTAACCGACCGACGCGGGGGAGGCGGTCGTCGTTCGTTGGCGTTGCCTGACTGAGAGGCCAGCGCCGACGACGAATCGACTCGTTGCATTGAGGCTGAGTTCTGGGCGCTCATCACGTAGGAGTTAAGCGACTGCAGAATGGAAATGCACGAATCCAACTTCTTGTCCATGCTGTTCACCTGCAGGCAGTTGAGAAAACTGATCGAGAAAATTGAGTAAGTAATAAACGACAATTTTTAGAATCTTGGTTTTTATCTTAAAATGACCTATGTACTGAAGAGTTTGATAGTTTGT
The DNA here is from genome assembly GCA_030248155.1 of Sabatieria punctata. Taxonomy (NCBI): domain Eukaryota; kingdom Metazoa; phylum Nematoda; class Chromadorea; order Araeolaimida; family Comesomatidae; genus Sabatieria; species Sabatieria punctata. Next base: position 52,246 of record JASANB010000568.1, on the reverse strand, counting down.
GTGAGTGTTGTTGTGTGTATCTCTTCCTGTGTGGTTGTTGTGTGTGATTCAGTGAGTGCGTGTGTGTTGTGTTATACAAAGACTAACAAGTAAAAGACTCCACATTTCCTTTCAGTACGTACTGAAAGAATGCGATTCCTAGAGTGAGTGTTTGAGTTGCTGTGCGATTGTGCGTGTGCGAGCGTGAGTGATTGTTTTGTGTGTGTGTTTGCAAGACTAATCCATAAACTTCCTACAATTATACAATTGAGCAGCACCTGATGTTCCACTCGATTGAGTCTAGCACCGATAGTGTTGGCCTGACCTTTTTTATCGGTCAGTTGGTATTGACCAGGTTTACCCAACGTTTGATCCAACCTTAAACAACATCGGTGACCGTAACAAATTCATAATTAACTAGGTGTACAGTACCTTCTTTGGAGCTCTTTTATCCTGACCATCATATTTAGATGGCCTTGAGAATATTGCTCAATCACATCTCGAACATCATATGGTTTTCGTGCTTGCTAAAATAGCACAATACAGTACCAAAAATACTGTACGTATACGCAGTAGCGTAACGTACTTGAAACTTTCTCCTGGCAACGAAATATTTTATCTTTCGTATGGCGCGTATTGCATTCTTATGTGATTCAGTTAAACTATAAATAGTCACGTTCTATTTAACGTAATGGGAAAAGGACATCAGGTTTTAAGCGACAAAAAAACCAGTACTAACTTGCAAAAGTGACTGTCTTTCAAAAGATTTAAAGAAATCGGAAAACGGCTCCGTTTTTAGGAAAATCGAAATTGTGAACAACCCTTGGAAAATTTTAGGAATGCATTACCATCCACGAAATGAAATGTTCAAATATGGACCATAGCAATTAAAAAAAATCGATGCTAAAAGTGTTTGGAAACCAGAAATATAACGGTACAATTTGATGGGCAGTAGCAGTAAAGCCTCCAAGACTGGGAAAGGTAAAAATCTTCAATAGTACAGTGGAAGTATAGGACACAGCAGAAAGCTTACTGAAAGACCGGTTGAGGTTCGTAAACATCCTCTTGCTCCTCCCCGTCCTCTCCTTGTCTGTCTATGCGACTAACCCGCATCCTGGACAGGAACTGGGGCACGTTGGCTAAAACCGAACCAGTTGCGTGAAGAAAACCCATTCAGCTGCCCAATCAAGAACTGCATTCTTGATCCAGTGCATGCAGACACAGCCGGTTTGAGTGAATTCTCTAAACTACCCGCTACCATTCACTGCTAATCGCGCTTTCGCGCTACAACCTTTCCTTCTAAGTGCATACAATGTACAGTACGTACAAACAGCACAAAAGCGTTAGACCGGAGCGCGAAAGCGCGATTCGCTTCTACAGTGCTACAGACACATCCCAATTGGCACTGTAAGCAAAAAATACAAGTGTTGTAAGGCTGGAAACCGGTCTCTTACCCAACGAGAATTTGGTTCGAGGCGAGCCCGGCTCCTCATCACCTTGAATCAGGCAAACTGGGTCATAAATAATGCAGCAACCTACGTACTGTACATAGGCAGTGCATAGGACAGCTGAGCTGTACTCAGTGCAGGGAGGAGTGGCATCATATGAGACCAGAGGGAAAGCTACAGAAAAAGTAGCCGTCACATACGTACGCAAACTGATCGAAGGAACTTTGAATCTGCTCAGAGAGGCCCAACTAACGCTAGAGGCAGTACTGGACGTTCGCGACGCACCTATATGTAGGCACCAATAGACTGACACTGGCCGAGTTCAGTCGATCTAAACCAAAAAGCAACTAACTTTTGTGATCTTCAAACGCCTCTGGCTCTGATTCCTTTCGACCAAAGTTCAACAAAGACTGGTCGCGTTCTTGCGATCTGTTCCTGAAATACGTACGCATGTCATCGCGTGGGAAGAAATCCCGACTCTTCGCCGCCACTGAGCAAGCAATCTTGGCTCCCAATTTTTTCATTAAGTCTAAGGCGACGCATGAAACAAAAGTCAAGAGCATAGGGTTTCCCAAAATGACAACATTTCTTTTGCTACCATTTGTACAAAATGTGACCAAATTTGCTGAAATTTGAAAAAATAGCTGACAAAATGGGGAATTGTATTGTGTTAAAAGCTTGGTCAATTATGCTTTACCCAATCCAGTGAAAGTAATGAATACATATGTGAAATTTGTAAATGGTTAATTTCTGATTGATTCTGTTTTGAGAAAACGAAGAATTTCTGAACATCTGTTTTTGAATGAGCAGAACAGAAAATCAGATCATCAGGATAATGCTTATTTTCTCAAGACCATGCAAATGACAATGCATGAAATTTTAACACAAATTATCCCACAGTTTTGCAGAGCAGTCCAAAATTTCAGGTTATTTGGCGAAGATTTGTGGAAGTGGCACAAAAAGAAATGTTGTCATGTTCTTTGGGACATCCTAGAGCCGTTTACAGTACGTACAAATGTAGAATGACAAGCAAAAGGCCAACCTGACGTTGCGTTTGCGACTGAGCACGTTACTGGAGCGTCGAGTGACTTTGTGGTAGAAGGAGGAAGCGTTTGAGCTGTCTTTGTGGCTCTGCGGTTTGTTCTGTGCAACGTGAATTTTCCAGGTTGCCTGACTTTTAAAGTTCCTGTCAGAGGCGTAGCACCTCCACAGACACTGGATCAAAGTGGCAGCGGCAGGAATCTGGCGATTGAAGTGCTTCTGGCGTTGCTTCTGTTGAACCTTGAGCGCGAAACCTGATCCCAGTATGCCCTGAACAGAACAGTCAGAACTGATTTTCTTCTTCTAATTCTTCAAACTCACGGCAGGCAAGGCAAAGAAAGATATGGCAAAGATTGCAAAGCAGGACGCCACGATTCGCCCAATCCACGTCTGAGGCACCACATCCCCGTACCCAATTGTAGTCATGGTTATCTGCAAGGTGTTCAGCTTACTGTAGATTCCAATTGCTCCCTCACCAACAAACACGCAGCGTGAGTGCACCAGGGATGAGAGTCTAATTAAATTACTAGAAAGCACTTACCACTCCCCACCAGAGGGCATCGGCATAGCTGGTGAAAGGGACGCGACCGTCCGGTGATGGATGATCCTTCTCGGCAAGATAAACAAAATACGAAGAAAAGATCAGTCCCAGGAAACCGATATACAGAGTAGTTATTAGTTCCTGCAAAACAACGTCTGACTAGAACAAGTCTGCAACTGAATGCATCACGCTCACCTGCCGATGTATGAAGACGACAGAGCCCAGCAGACGCCAAGTTCCTCCCTGTCTGTCCACGTGTAGCATGCGCAAAATCTGCAGGAAACGCACTCCCCTGAAAGGTGCTGTTGCATGTACATAGGTAAAGTTCAGATTTATTGGACTGCACCGTATGGCAGAGGCAGCGAATACTTGTCCCTCCGACCCGACGCTGATCACTACGATTGACGCAATCACCACACATAGATCTGAAACGGTGGACGGTGAAAAACAGACACGTACATAAAAAACATGTTATCAGGGAAAACGTGCGGCCAGCTCTTTGGCAGAGAGAGCGAGAGGAGAGAGAGAAAGAGATCGATAAACTGCAAGTGACAAAAAGAGCGAGCCTATGAAAAATAGCTTTTGCTCCAAAATTTGGGTGTTGGTTAAGCTTTAATTTTCCATACATACCTATGAGGGAGATTGGCTTCCGCGCGAATCGCAAACGTCCACTGATGCCGAGATACTTGGATCGGCAGCCGGCAGCCCAGAGACGAATGACGTACTCGGCACCGAAGAACAACACCAGAAAGATCTCCTGCAAGTACGTAGGTAGTAGAAAGAATTGCAGCCAGCAGCCAATCTGTCTTCTTGCCATGTAAAATAAAATTTCCGCAGCCGTACGCGCGTACGAATCCACCGTAGAAAGTACGCTCAGGATAAGGCACAGTAGTACAAGCATAAATCTGAAATCAGAGTGGCTGTCAATCTGCCTAAACAATCCGGCCGCATTCCACTCACACACTGAAGTGATAAACGAAGCATTTCCATCCAGTGGGCCGTTCAAGAAAGTTGTAGATTTTGCCCTGCACAGTGGGCTTGGTGGAGCGTTTGTCCCGCTGCCGGAAATGGGCGTCGAACACCTTTTCGAACGGGCCGCCGCGCACCAAATCCAGATGCGAGGGTCCGCCCCAGTCGCCGCTCCGGCGCTTGGGACTCTGGTTAACCACCGAGGCTTTGGGGAAGAGTGAAGAAAGCAGCGTTCCGCCGGACATGGGGTGCTGGTCGTTCATGGTTGTGCTGAAACCTATCAGCAGTGGTGTTTACGCAAAAAGCTTGTACCACGCACTTACGCACAAACCTGCGCGAGATCAAACGCTTATCACCATATCTGCCACCGCCCCTACAATGCAGCAGCAAGCAGAGGAGGCTTTTGTCTCTATTTGGCAAATCGGCAGCTATGGCCTGAGCCGGCGGTGGCGGTGGCTGTTGCGGCGGGCTGACGCATTAGCAGGCCGGCAGAGCAGGGCAGAGGCTCGAGGCTGCTGTCGAAGTTTGAGCCAGAGCCATGCATAATCTACATAAGCGGAGAGAGATCTCACACGCCATCCCACCGCCACAATAGCCACCTGTGGTTCGGCGCGGCTACACTGCCTCTGAAATTAGATACGTCACTTTTTAGTGGCCCCGCTCGTTACCATGGCACTAAGGGACCCTCCACACCCGTGCCCTCATCACTATTACACCCTCTCTCCAGTCCTTAGCACTAATCTAATAAGAATTCATTCTCTCTCTCTCTCTTGGTGGCGACGCCGGTGCAGCCTGGCAGCGACTGGCCGACTCGGTCTGAACCAATCTAACTGCAGGCAAACAGATCAAGCATTGCAGAGCCAGAGTAATAAAAGGCCCATTGCCAGCGCTCTACTACCAGTCTGAATGTTGTGTCTCTGCGCGTGTGGCTAATATTCGGCGCTAATTACGAGACCGGCGCTCGGCGGGACACGGATGCACTGAAAATCGAAACAACTATGCAACTCCCTCCGACCCAATGCACCCCAATCCCCTCTGCCCGTAAAAGCAGCGCTAATCTACCTACAGCGTTACGGCTCATAGTAGTTGCCAGTCGGTACGATGAATTGGCATTGACCTCAGCTGTTGACTTGCTGAAGAAAAACTACTGCTAGCCCCAAAGACCAGCAACGAATGAATTTCAAATCAACTAGTGGTTATCACGTCGACAGACCGCATGGCGCTCGTCAATAAAAGCACACTTCCACTTCCTTCTTTGCCTATTGCACGTGGTCGTACCTTGGCCCGAAACCTAAAACCAGCTATAGTCATAGAAGCTGTGGTGACTTAGATAGAAGGCAAATATCTCAAGAACTAAACTGCGAATCTCAATAAAAATTTCACCAATCTTTGAAGAATTTATTTATCTTTCATTTAAAAAAGGATTCATTCAAATCGGTTAAGATATGCGGTTGCTACAGCAAAAAATCTACTGGGTTGCTTTTTTTTGGCGGATCCTGTACTTCACGCGTTTGAAAGTGCATTTCAAGATAAACTGACATTCCAACTGATTGAATTTTGTACCAGTCAAGCAAAAACCAGCGATACACTAACGCTAATTAAACCGTAGATGTAGAATAACTGCTGATTGTAGTCTCAAACTAACTTTCAGAACGGTTTTACATATCAACTTTTCTAACTTAACTAAGTCTGTCTATGTTCGGTGGCTATTGAAAGTCTAATGATGCTATGGATAGCCCTCTAACAAATGCGCCAGTTATTTGTGGTACAGACTGTCACTAAGTACGTACGTACAGAACGCAATTATGACGCGCAATTTGCAGCAAAGATTGCTGTCTACTGCTGCGAGTGAGTTATGGATTCAGACGGCCATTGTAATTAGCATAAAGTAGTTCACGCTATTCAGTTCCAACGTAAAAGTAAACTTTTTAGGCGGTCTTGCGATCACTCGATTTAAAGTAGTAAATAAAGTTCACTAAACTCCAAAAAGACACTCAAAGAGAAACACTCAATCTGAGTGATGCCCATTAACAAACGCAAACACTGGAAACAGCGAACAAACGGCACTTTTAGGACTTTGACACGAAGGCACAAACAAAAGACCAAATACAACAGCAACAACAAGAGACCATGAGACTAACTGCTACGTATCAGATCAAAGGCACCATATAATTTGCGTACTGAAGAGTAGAGAAAAACAACTGGTTGCATTTCTCAGGAAGAATGGACACTCGACTTGTGCATAGACATTTGGTTTTGGTTCAAGGCGATGAATGCGCAGTGCAGACAATGGTAGTGCGCTTGCGACAAGTACGGACAGGACGCGTGATGACACAAGTGGGAGCTGGTCGGTGACACCTTCTCGAAGCCCAACGCAGCCATTTGGTCGAGTTTCGCGTGCTGCTTCAGATGCAACGCCATCTTGGTCGGGTCCATCGCCCAGAACTGGCACTTGGCACAATGCAGATGGGGTCCCTTCGCCCGGTACTCACACGACGACTGCATGCAGACCGTCTGAACGTCCGACCGGTCGGCCAGCGGGTTCTCGTGCCACTCCAGATGTGTCTTTAGTTTGTGTTTCTCCCAAATGGCGTAGCCACAGCCCGGCCTCAGACAGTGGTAGTGCACTGGATGGGCGGCCGACAAGATGCAGCCGGAGATGCCACAGTCCAGCTGCTGCGTGAACCGGCCGAATCCGTGCGGCAGCGGCTCCAGCGGATGCTGCGTCTGCACCTCGGAACGCGTCACTGCCTCCACCGTCTCTTGAGTGCAGTCAACGAACTTGAATTTCTTTGCTGCTGGGCCTGCAACTGACACACTGACTACATAAATCACCGCAAACTACAGGTGTCTCAAAAATGGAAACATTTCGTTTACTGTCTTATCCGCAAACCATGACCAAATTGGCTGAAATATGAAACATACAGTATAGATAAAAATGTCAGTTTTTTCGAGCTTTACTCAAACGGTTCGTTCTCAGTCAATTCTTGATCGATTTGGCTCAATGTTTCAGCAAAGGTTGACAAGATAACTCGCTACATACTGAGCAAGTATGGTTCGAAAGTTCCAACTCGTACTGGTTTTATGGCCCGAAAACTCAGAATACGGGTGGTCCACTCCACGCTAATTGAAATGTAAAAAAAGGTAATCAAATTTCGCGGTAATTCAAAAGGCATGGTATGGATCTGAAACTTGCAGAAATGATTGATATTGCCACTGGGCACTGCTACTGACTGGGCAGGGCACCCCTCTAGCTTAAAGGGTACTAATTCGGGAAATTTTAAAAACATGGCTAAATGTAACTTCTCTTCGTAAAACCGGCAGAATCCTGAAGATTTTCGATTTTCAAAAACACTGTAGGGAAGGTTTCTTTGATGTGGAACTGAGTTTAAATATCAGGTTTATTCGTTTTCCGAAACAACAGATTCAGTGCTTTGATTTCAGAACGCAAAGATTTCATAACTCAGGGATTTTCGATTACGTACAATGTACGTTTTTGAAAGTTCCCAGTTTTAGTGTCCTTCGAGCTAGAGGGGTGCTCAGTCAGTAGGAGTGACCAGTTGGAATACCAATCATTCCTGCAAGTTTCAGACTCATACTCTTGAAATTGCCGAATATACTTGGGTTTGCGTGGATCACCTTTATTCTTAGTTTTCAGATAAAAAACCAGCATGAGCTGGAATTTTCGCACCACGCTTGTACAATATATAGCCAGTTACCTTGTTAATTATTGCTAAAAGTTTGAACCAACTCGATCAAGAACTGACCGTGAACATAACGTTTGAATAAAGTTCGAAGAAGGGGGTGGACATTTTTCACGGATACTGTTTATATTGTCATACTCACAATTTTATGGCTTAAAGTTTGGTTTCCGAGGCTTGACCGAAACCTAAGAAATTCAAGTGAATTTTGGTAATTTCGTCAATGCCTATATTGAAATAGCGTTTCTTTTCGCTGCCATTTCAGCAGGAGAACTGAATTTATGCAAAAATGTGGGATATATTGTGTCGAAATTTTACTGAGATTGCCACTGTCTTGAGAAAATGAATAACTTCTGAATATCTGTTTTTTAAACGAGTTTACCAGAGAAACAGATCTTCTGGATAAGCTGAAAATTTTCAGATATTTTTGAATTTTTCATGATTGGGTCAAGCTGGTTCACCGAATTTTAACACATTAACTTTCCAGGATCTTCAAAATTGCAGGCTATTTGATGAACGTTTGCAGGAAAACAAATGTTTCCATTCTTTGAGATTACATCAAGCTTGCTCTCTTGAGCCCAACTTAAGCAAGTGCAGTCACCTTGCATTTCAATCGGGTCCGGTTGACTGACTTCGTTAGCGGGCGTAAACAATTTCCTGCCGTCTGTGGTGAACTTGAGCAATTCAGGCTGGAACACGTGGAATTTCATTTTTCTCGAGCCCTTCCTGTCGCCAGTCTCTTCGGCTTCAGCTTGCGGAGACGCAACCGACTGCTCTATCACTGGACTGGCAGCAGCCAATGAGGCGGTGACGGCTGGCATGTTCTGACCAATCAGTGCAGCGGCCGCCTGTTCCGGCTGGAGAGTGACGCCGTGTTTCTGGAGATGAGGCAGCAGTCGACCGACGTTGGAGAAGCCCTGCGAGCAGTGCGTGCAGTGGTAGTGCACACGACGTTTTAGCTTGCAGAACGGCCGGCCGCAGTGCTGGTCGATCGTGTATGCACGTGTTTTGGTTGCTGCGTCCGGGTCCTGGAATCAGCGGCACAAAATAAGAGTACAGTAGAGGCGGACGATCTTGTACCGTTTCAGTCGGAGAAGGAAAGAATATTCCGGCCGTTTTGACAGTTCTCTCGTCGTGCGAGTCCAACATTGGCTGTTCGGGGTGTCCTTCTTGTTCGTGCTGGGCCAGACTGTTGACCTTCAGGAACGCCTAAATCAGCATACCTCTGAATAGACAGGTTGTCTAAAAATGGACATATTTCTTTGTGCTATAAATTCTGAAAACTTTTGGCTAAATAGCCAGAAATCGTGCGAAAAGTCCGCATGATTTAGGTGCAAAAGTTCGGCGCACCAGACTTGATCCGATCCGGAGAAATTCAAGAATATGTAAAATTAGGTAACTTCAAACCTACTGTATACAAAAATGGACACTTGTTGCTGTAATTTCTGCAAACATAAACTCCGGTATATTTTATGTCCTAAAAATGTCATTTAGTATTTAGTTGATACAGGTTTGAAAAGGGAAGTACTCCTGAGCATCTGTTCTTTTAATGAGCAGATTAGCAAAACTATTATCCAGGATAATCCGTATTTTCTCAAGACTGTGTCAATTTTAAATGCATGAAATTTTAACACATAAAACACCAAAGAGTAGTTGAGCAGAACATTTGCAGAAATTATAATAAAAAGAAAAGCGTCCATTTTATCACACAGTGTAAAAATTTGAAATTACCTAATTTTACATATTTTTGAAATTCTCAGGATTCGGTCAAGCCTCCAGGCTCAAAACTTTGACACACAAAATATCTCGAATTTTTGCACCGATGTTCAAAATTTCGTACTATTTGGCCAAGGTTTGCGGAAATTACAGCAAAAAACGTGTCAATTTTTAGACACCCAAAATTTACCTGTACCCCCACCCAATCGCCTAAGACCAAGAATTTTGAAGCTAAGCCTAAACCCGACTAAAATCCGGTAGTCCCGGACTGGGGTGATGTGTTGGGTGGTGGTTTACCTGTTCGCAGCCGGTTCTCAAGCAATGAAAGTGGCGCGTGATGCCATTCTTGGGGCAGCCAGAAAATTTGCAGTTGTATTGTCTGTCGTAGCAAGCGAAGCCGTCCGGAATTTCGATATTGGCGTGGAAGTCGGATCGGTGGCTCTCCAGTAAATCGCTCATAGCCGTTGCGTAGTAACAACGCGGCGCACGGCAATGGTAATGCATTTGGAACTGCAGAGGACACGCCTCCTCCTCACACACTTCCGATGGCATTACAGTGGCGAACCCGTCGAATTCCGGTTTCAACTGCGGCTCTGGCGGACCTCCACTCACCTTTAACCAAATCAAACTGCATTGCACTGTACCGTTTTGAAGACAAATTTTAGGATAGATCGATTATTATGTTGCAATGAGCGAGAAACTCATTCTCAGTTTGAATATTTAGAGAGCGTGAAGAAAGATGCAACTTTCAACCATGATAAAAACGGTGTTACAGTAGGCTTTCAGAGCGACTAGTACAAAAGAATTTTTCGCACAGCCATAAAAACTACGATTTCACTTAAAAACTGGTGTATGATACTCATCGACAGTCAATGAATAGTTAAAAGTGAACTAGTAAAAATTTAGCCCACAGCAAAAATTTAACCAAAATACAAATATTGCGCTAAGTCGAATCAATTATTTTAGAACGTTTTCGTGGCCTTTTTCGAAAAACAAAAAAAAAGCATAAAAATTACTTGAAAAAATCAATCAAATCAGCCAAAAAGCTCTGATTAGTTCTAAAGGAACTGGTATTTTGTCATCAAAAACAGTGATTTCGCAACGAAAAAGGGAATCATTTAGTCTTTAAAACTATGCGGTATTCATACATGAGCCGGAAAAATCCGAAGGGGTATGGAGACCTCGGGGGGTCCCGAAAAAAGGTAAAAAAATGCCTATTTTGCCTTAAATAAACGACCTCGAGGGAGGTTGGGGAGGGAGCATGGCCGGCCGAGGGGGGTATTGGCCGGCGAGGGGAGGGGTATACCCCACACCCCCGACCAACGTATGTATTTTGCGGTATTGTGCCGACTGTGATAGGGAGAGAAAGTTACTCACAACAGGGTATCCGGGCAACACCGGCAGCATACTGAGATTGGCACCGGTCATTGCAGAGATGGGACTCAGAGGTCCTGGGTGCCGTGGAGAACTGACAGTGCGCGGTCGACCCCGTCTTGTGGGTGGTGCCGGTACGGCCGTAACGGCAGGCCGCGTCAGTTTAAAGCTGGTCAACAGAAAATCGGGGTTGATCGTAGCTGCACTGCTCTGCACCGTTTCCGGCAGCTAAAATGAACAGCCATCCTGTTTTCTGCGTCCCCTTCACTCTGTCCGTTTACCTGGTACTTGGGTGGTCTGCCTCGTTTGCGCTTCATATCTCCGCCGTTCTGCTGCAACGTCGGTCCGGCACTTTGGGAATCGAAGCTGCCGGTGACAGCGAGCGAAGACGAGTACTCGTGCACCTTGTAATGCTCTCCCCTTCTGAATATCGGCTCGCTCGAACCAATTACTTCGGTGCAATTTGCCTAAACCGTTTAACAATAGGCAGCCGGTAAACTACGTACCGTACTCAGTCAGTTGGAGGGAGGGAGATCAAAAACCATAATCGGTAAAACAACATTAGAAATGGAATTTTGGTCAAAATCGATTAAAACGCATGTTGGGAGTAAAAGAGATACAGTATGTACATGCGGCCATAAGAGACTGACCGAGTTGCAGTGAAAGTGCAGCTCTTTTCTGTTGTAAGGACACGATTCGACGGGGCAGTCCTGATCGACCGGAACCGTGCGAAAGTGTTCGGCAGCTTGTTCGAGCAGCTGGTGATGTTTGGCGTGTTCTCTGACCCCTTCTTTGCTGCGGAAAGTAGAAGCGCAGCCCTGTCCAGTGGTGCAGTGGTAGTGATCTTTGTACATAAGGTCGCAGTGCGCAAAACACGGGTCATTTGCTGTAAACCTGCAACATACCGGAGTTTTAAAAAAGGGGTAAAATTTTGAAGAGGCCTAATTGGGCTGTTGTTGCTTTTGAAAACTAATTAAAGGGATACCATTAACAATTTTGATACAAAATTTATTCTTTTTTCTGATGTTTCCAACTGCTCTGCCCGAGGGCTGTACCGACCCTACACCCCAGGCTTACCGGGTCATATACTTGCGCCAGGGTTCGGACGCTGTTTTTCCGTTGGTAAAATTGGAGTCGGCTGTAGGCGTGGGATCGTCCGATTCAATGGGCGCCATCAGATTAAGAGGTTGCTGCAGCATTTCTAGATTTATGCCCGTACTAACATCTTCGTTGGCCGTATCGAACAGCTTTTCTTCCTTTTTCGGCGCGCCATAGATGGTGCTTGTGTGGACGAAATTTTGCGACTGTGGATTATACTGTTTGATCTTGATTTTCAGCCCGTCTCCGCTTGACGGCTCTACCACACGGCTTGGTGCTTCTTTTGGCTAAAATACCATTTTGTAGTGTAGATAATGCCTAAGACAGTTACACTGCAAATTACCATCTGCCGAACAACAAAAAGAATAGACACAAAATCTGCAAACCTTGTTGTAGAGGTTGACATCACCATTAGCCACCGAGAAGGGCGCGTGACTTTGCGCTTGCAGGACGGCAGCAGCTAAGGCGGCTGGATTCAGCAACGGATTGAAAGGCACACTCATTGGCGGAAGGATTGGCTTTGCTCCGGTAGCCCCCATCAACAACTCGGCACAGCGCTTCTCTTGCTTTTCGTGTTTGCGCTTGTGCGAGTACATCTGACCTGTAGAGTGCAACACGTAGTCACAGCCTGAAATTGATCCTTTTAACAAGTCACACAACACCGGCTAATATTGATGACTACCTACGGAGTTTTTCCGCATTCGACGCTACTCCCAAGCCCAACTACTACTACTACCGCTTTAAACTCGAAAAACCGGCACGCATGCCAGATTCGGAATTTTGCTTGCGATTGCGTGTTCAAAATTCACCAAAAAATTTATAAATTGACCGCGCCAACTGGCAGAGCTTGGCGGCGTCATTGGATAGGGAGGATAATTGAACAACGTATCTACTACTTGCCGGAATGGCGTGGATAAAGAGATGGGACTCTGTTGTTTTTTGTCAGCGATCTCGTTCTTAATATAATACGCCAATAAACAAATATTTATCAATTTTCGACAGCACACCAAAGTGGGAGGAGCTCCAGTTTGAACACCTAACCGCACGGCAACTTGGTGCGGTTGCTTTCTTCCCCCTTAATTCCCGAATGACCGAAGCGCAGCGAAACTACTCCAAGTATGCTAATCCCCAAAAGGCTACCAGTCTCTTCTCATGCAAAGGTTCGAGCTAAGTGTTAGGTTCAGTTTAGGCTCAGACCTAGTTTAGGGTGCAGGCTAGGCTTAGCGTTCTTTCCAGAAGAAGGCTCAGCTTTGGGGCGCGTTTAGCGTGTACAGTACGTATGTACATGCATAGCAACAGTCTGTACTGAGAGTATCATGCAAAACATGCGGGATATAAGTACCTGGTCGAATGCAGTGCGTGTGGTTAACCACCCTCGAAAAAGTGCACATTGGATAGGCGCAGACTTCGGTTTTCATGAACTTCTTGAAGCCGTCGCGAATCAGCTGCTCGTCTCTGAGGTGGTGAGCCTTGTGTTTGTCTGAGAAAGTTAGTCTGTATTACAGCACCATGCACAAGCCAGTCGGTCAGCCACCATGCACAACAAACAAACAAACAAACGAGCGCTAAGTAGTGCCTACCCATGTCCGATTTGTTCTTGAAAGAGTGGCTGCAGCCGGCACGCAGACAGTGAAAATGAGTGGTACGGTGCTTCGGCTCACGGAACGGACAGTCGGGGTACTTGCAGTCTTCGGAGGCCTTGAACCGCTGGAAGCCCTCGCGAGCGATGTGCGCCGCCTTCCGGTGCGAGTTGGCATGCATCTGCACGTCCGAGGTGCTTATGTAGACTTTGTCGCAGTCGCTCTGAAACAGGCGGTCAGTTGAAAGGTTTTAAAATTAACTCAAATCACAGAGTTGTAAAACATGAGAACTGCAATTTCGACCGCCGCCCACTACAGTACGTACGTATTCGGCCACTAAACAGGCTAAAATACCTGCAGGCAATGGTAGTGCGTTTGCTTGAGATGATGCTGACAGTTGGCAAAGAGCGCCTGACAAGAATCTGAAGCGCTGTAGCGCATGAATCCGTGAGCCAGAGACTCCTGTCTTTTGCGGTGCCATTTGTAATGTCTTAGCATCTCTTCTTTCTTCGTAAACATCCGCCAATCGCAGGCTTTACAATGGAAGTGTTCTCGGTTTCCGGCCGCCATCCGGCATTGCTCGAAGCCGCAGTCGTTGCCGACGAATCTAAAAAGCCAGCAAAAACAAACAATGGCCAATTTGCCTGATCGCCGTAATCAGTATGCATTGCTACCTGACGATGTAGTGCTCCAGTGACGGATTGGCATGACTGATCGCGGCAGCGGCGTTAATTGTCGGGGGAGATTTGGCGGTTTTGTCGGCGTTTTCTGCTTCCGTCGGCCTGGCTGTTTCTGCAATCGCACGCGTCGAACCAACACCTTACACAAACGTCTCTCACCGCCGTCTTTAGTATCGTCCAACGAACAGGCTTCAGGTCGAAGCAGCAGGAGCCCGGGGTTCTGCAAATTGACGGGGAAATCTTGCAGCGACCCAGCGTCTTCGTCCTGCATCTCCGATCCGTTGGCTGAGGATGTTGGAGTGTCGGATTGGCGTTCCTGTTGCTGCGTCGCCTCTGAACTGGATTCCGCCCCAGAAGTCGACCTGTAGACCTTGGGCTTGAAGTTTTTCCTCTTGTTCACGTTGACCGGCGACGCCTCGGCAGTGGGGGTGCCTGAGGTGGAGCGGTCGTTGGGGTCTGAGACCGACTCTGCGTGGCTCTGTTGCTTGAGTTTAGCGCAAATGGCATCGAGACTTTTCATGACTGCAGCTGCAATGGAGTCGGGAGGCGATTAAGCGAAGGCAAAGGAGGTTGTAGTAGATCGTAAAATTTTCTCAATTTCGCCCGCAAAAACAGCCAAACAAGGCCTTTGCACCCAAAAACCGGGCACGCAAGAATGTCGCTCGGCCGACTTAGTTGAGAAAATTTTCTCGCATTTTTTCGGCTGGCACAAAACGAAAGACGGTGGCGGCCGAACCGAAGAAAAGGCTGTAATTCATCACAAGACCGGCAGCAGCAGCGGTGGCAGAGACGAGACGGCCTAAGATGGTGGTGATGTTTTAGCAGCGACTAAAACCAAAGCCTAAAGTTGCCATAGTAGCTGCCAGTGCAGCTCGTTCGACTACAATTCCAGCGACTACCAGACACCAGCCCGGTTGCCATGGCAGTACGTTCGAATGATGTACTGCGCCTTAACAATACGCGCCCGTTGCCTACCAACCAAAACCGAAAATCGAACCCAACAGCACGCTTTTGGCGCAAATTTCCAGAACTCTACACACACCCACTTTGAGCGGTTTTACGAGCGCGCTCACTTAATGTACAAAACACCTCACTACCAAAAGGGCCGCCGCTCACTGACAAGACAAAGAAGATGGAGCGGTCCTGCGCGCGCACTGCTCTGCTAGCTCCGGTACAACTCTGTCGGGCGGCCAGCACAAATCTGGCCCAAAATCAAACATTATCGTCATAGCAACGGAATATTGGCGTAATTTATGGCTTTTGATCGCATTACCAGCCAGGCCGGCGGGGCGAGAGAGCTTTTTTGCATAAAAGCCCAACAAGCGGCCAAAAGCCCGAGCTGGGGTCGCTGACGGCCGGCGTCCAGCAAATGGCAATAAACCGGCCGAAATCTGATAGGCTGGCGCGATTTAGAACAAAGCTGCGGGCCAGAAATAACGAAACAGGCGCGCCTCAGCCCAACATATGGGCCTGTGACCCATTTGCAAACTGCTAAAATTAGCATCTGCCCGGCCGCTAGCCACTACTGGCAGGGAGGAGGCGAGGCTACTGCAGTAAAGTAATCGCTCAGACGTCTGGGCAGAATGCTACGCAAAAAGGTGCATCTCTGCCTACACCGGAAACGCACCCTAAATTTACATACTGATAGCACGACCTGGAGAATGTTCCGGTGGTGACGCGCCACACAGACAAACGCAGAGAAGGCAGAGGCAGGCGCGCTCGCACCCATATTATAGACTTGCAGTGGCGACAGAGCAAAAAATTGCGCATATCTCGGGCCAAAAAGTCACCAGTTTTCCAAGTTTGCGGGCAATTTTGCCTTTTACTGCGTCTTCAGCCTGTTTGGCCCGATCGCCAGCCTAACCTGTCTGGCCGTTGCAGTAGCGGCGCAGAAATATTCGCATTCCCCTACCACTGACTCACTTCCTGCGAGATCGCTTTTCAAGGATCTCTCTCATTGAGTCATGCGCAAAAGACATAAAGGCAATAACAGAGAAATGCTCAAGAAGGCCTTTGCTTTGGTTCTCAGAGTCGGCTGTTGGGCTCAGAAAAAGCGGCCCAATTTTTTGTGGGATCGGCCACGTTAGTGAAAAGCGCCTCTCAGGCCGGGTATTTTGAGAAACAGCCAGCCATAGCAGCACACAGCAGAGGGGAGTTTATTCTTAGCATCGGCAGGGCTCGTCCAAAATTCCATTAAACTGGATTTTAAGCAACAAAAACTGCCGAGCTTCTGCCGGCCGGCGCGCCCCTACGTGAAGCTTGTAAACACCCATCGGCCTCTCCAACCCAAATATGGCTGTGGACTTGACAGCTGCCCTGCCGCAGACTTAAAACTGGACAAACCAGTTAGCCAGGCAGCTTGGCCTTATGCACTGCATCCTCGCTCACGGAACTGTCCTGTCTGCTGCTTCTGCCACACCTACCGCTGTTTGAATGTGCCACACATGAGCGTCAAATGCACAATAGTGTCGCTCTACCAAAGAAAACCTATGTCGTCTCAGCTGCCTGCACTGTGTCTTCTGCAGAGCTGGCTGACACAGCAAACCAAAGATTTAAATATTTTCTGAAAAACGCAAGCCTATTTTTTCGTTTTTTTTCAGTTTTTTACCGGTTTTTCCAATTTTAACAATAGCTTTTTATCGACAAAATAACGTCACTTTTATTACACTTTGACTTAATTCGCTTTTCCCTTGCTCTGGGCGTTGCGGAGCATCAATGACTGCAGAGCCCGCCTCCATTGCTGTCGGTTCTCAGTGTTTGCACGTATCTCTTTCAGGTCATCTCCGATTGTGTCTTTCCACAAAGTCAAAATATTGCACTTGCTCGATTCGTCTCAGAGCCTGATTGTCAAACACGTCTAATTTCTGTGCATCTCTTAGTCAGTGCCTATCAGCGCCATACAGCAATGAGGAGGCTATTACCGCTTGGTAGATCTGCATCTCGGCTCGGTTATTCGCGAAACGTCTCGTCTTGCCCATAATTGGCTTGTACAGAGCTGAAGCCCTGTGTGGCTGGCTCATCATTCCTCATGGTATAGCCAATGGCTGCATTACACTGTAAATAGGGTTGGCACTGCCACGCATTCTTCTTGTCTTACTCCGGTCTGAAGTTTGAATTTTTCTGATTCGCTGGCACACGCTTGGGGGTTTTGGTATTCACTCTGATCATGCTTCTCAATTTGTCCGGGATTTGAATCAGCTCAGCTCAAGTATTCTCCACAATCTTGTTCGGTCAATCGAATCAAAAGCTTGCCGTTTTACAGCTTAAATTAATTCAATTATGTACAAACAACTTGGGATGGCTATACGTATGTATGTCTACCAATGCGAACAGCTAAGTACACTGTACATACTGCACGAACGTATAGCTAACGAAAAAATTAAGCTGCTCGTTGTGTGCAGAATATCTCGTCAGAAGCACTAATCATTGAAACTTGCAATAAAATGTTTCACATATGACCTTTGGAAGTGTATGCCAGCCACATTCTGTCGGTCATAATAGATACCGAAATTTCCCACAGTGCGCACACAGACTTTTCACCCCAGCATTCTGAATAAGGTTTCAGAAAATCTAAGTGATGAAAGGAAACATCTTGAACTTAGACAACTGCCGCAAGCTCAAACGCCAAGCCCAAAGTTATGTTGTTGTTGAAGAAATCGATCTTTCAGCGAGTTTTTTCTGCTGATAGGCTTAACCAGTTTGATAATTAGCCATTTTGAGGTACAGAGACAGATGAAACCTAGAGTGGCTACACTTGCTCATAATAAGCGAAGGACATCCTACTGCTCAGTTCTACGTACAAAAACCAGGATTGAATTTTACCCAATTTTTCGATTTTTCGACGATTTCATAAAAACCGACAAAATTACCGTATACTTACTTTACAGTAAATTCAAAGCGTTCTAAGCGAGTTTTTTTTCAGAAATTGTGTCCATTTTCTAGGAAATCTTGTTTGAGTTTTTTCGAGCTACTTTTAAAGAAAAAATCGAAAAACCGATGAAAAATCGACCCAACAGAGCTGCAGGAAACATTATGCAGAAAAGCTAACGAAAAACCATGTAGTACAACAGGATGTTTATTAAAAATGTTCCAAAGAAACGCCCACCAAAGGTAGTACCATAATTCATTCTGTACAACTTGAACTTTCCATTGAAATTATTTTCGTAAAAGGAACATTGTATGATCTTTTATAAATGTACTGTATAAGTTAACATTTTACATTTTCTGTACAAATGATAACAGCTACGTATAATAAAATGCAGTTGCAAAGAAGAAACGAAGTATGCTGCTTGCACTTACTACGTGTTTACTGTTTCTCACGAATAAACACCGACTTGTCAGTCATGACTATTTCCTCAGAGAATTTCAATTTCTAGTCTTAGTTTTATGAAGTCATTAGATGATTAGGCAGCGCCGGTTGGGTTCCATTTACATACTGACCATCATCGGCTTTCGGCGGTCTGTGTTAGGCTTTATGTCGACCAATTCCAGTCGCTTCGACCGGTTTCGAACCCACAAACAACCGCTGTCGCGGATGCCGCGGGCGGGGGAGCTGTCATGACACACGGCACGGGGATAGCGTAAACTACCCATGGCCAAGACGCGGCTGTTTTAAAGTGTGCCAAAGTGCAAATTAGGTCTAAAATACAGCTACAACTCGCTGTTTTACAGGCTACAAGCAATTTCATGGTCTAAAATTCTAAAAATTTGCATGAAAACTGCTCCAAAAATTTTGTGAAAAATCAGAGGGTAAGGAGTGGAAAATTCTTCTTGGGGGTAGGGGCTCCATTATGGGAGGGTCTGACCAGCCGGAAGGGGACAGGTCCCCAGACCTCCTGTTACATGTATGCCCAGCAGACAGGGGTGTACCCACGCAACACCTCGCATGTTTGCATAAGTGTAAAACAACCTTATGTTGTACAAGTTGAACAGTGAGGCACTAATGGCACCACCTGCATTAAAATTAATCTTGTAATGTGACTAACTTCCATGTTGCGTGCCGGGCATCGATCCACCGATCACACAGTTTATTTTACTGTCATTTCTCTCGTGATGCCTTCGATTTTCTGAGGAAAGAGAGTCGTGACCGTACTGCAAATTGGCGGAGCTGTTTGGCGCGCGTCCAGCACAGTCATAATGGCTTGACACCTTCAGCTTCGACAAGGGTAGGCTAGGGTAGCTAGGTAGAGTAGCTTTGAGCTGGTGAGTGCACCACAGCCAATTCTCTGTCGAACTTGACTGAACACCGTCTCACACATTGAGCCATTAACTCTAAAGGATTAGCGATATCAGCATGGGCAGGCTACACGTCTTTTCCTCGCGCGACAGTTCCTCGCCCACTTTTCCCCTGGCGACTTTTCCTCGCGCGACTTTTCCTCATAGGAATAAATATGCCGAGCGTACAGTATGTTCTTATTCTTATCAAGCCTAATTAAGGGCACAGGTCAGTTGGCCTGCCGGCGACAATCGGTTAGCCGGTTGTAAATCATCTTTGACAGCAATGAACACCTGACCGGACCCGTGCTCACAGTCTTCTTTTATCTCTCTGTTTGCTGATCGCGCGTATTTTGCCGAAAACCACGTGCTGTAAAGTTTGATATTATAGTAGGTGGACCTTTTGGGTCGGTCTCCAGAAAATCGTCCAAAAAACCCTTAAGAATAGGTAAAAACGATCCGAATTTTTGCAGAACTCAACAGTGGTACGTACATTGTATGTCAGACTACCAGCAGAAAAAAATCGATTTCTCCAAAACTAAGCTAAAAATCTTGGCGTTTGAGCTTGTGTCAATTGTATAAATTCAAGCTCTTTCCTTTCATCACTATTAGAGTCTCTGAGGCGTTAGATTGCCCTTGAATTTAGACAATTTTCTGTGAAACGGGCATTTTTATGCGTTGTAGTGATGTAAAATTATGGAATTTGAATTTCAATTCAATTGCAATTAAATTATGAACTCGGTTTTTAGGTGACAAAGCATAATAGTTTTTGTTTAAAGTCATTTGCTCATCTCAGAGTTACGCATTTGCTTACACGAATTTTTTTGGCAAAAATAGAATTTGCATGCACACGTATGAATCGACCGCACCATAGTAAATTTGAGTCGAGCACTGAGAGGAGTATACAGTAGGTGAGTTTGGCTGCAGCTGACCGATCATCTGTGGTCGGTGTCAGACAAGTAGACGAGTGGTTGTCGTTGCTGATTGACTGTTCAGTGGCTGAGTGGCATCGGACGACCAAGTTAGTTTCCGCTTCCTTTTCTTCAAACCAAATATGGAATGATCCAGAGATTTAATAGGTGATCTTAAAGTTAATGGCTGCTGTTCGAAACGTTGATCGGCCAAATCTTGAGGAGAAACAGAATTAGGTAGCGATGATCTTTGACAACTGCAGCGTCGGTTTGACAGGCGGTTCAAAAAGTTCGTCAAAGTCTTCATTGCGGCGTCTTGGCCTACAGATGCGCCAGTAAGCAGATTGATTCAGGTATCACAAGATCAGTTACAGTCAGAACGGTGATATACAGTAGTTAGCCCAAAATAAAACCAGGTGCATTCATACAAATCGAAAATCTCAGAAACTCCTTTTACAAAAAGTTTCGACTCCTTACAGCAGGAACCTCAATTCAGGACTTTCTACCACGTTTTAGACAAAAGAAAACTACAGACCGACAGACTAGACTGAACTGAATAGACAAGGTAAACTCCGGCCTAACACTTCAAGAACGTCCTGCTTAACGGACGAATAACCGAAGCAGGACTATTAGGCGACGCCGATTAGGCGATTTAGCGGTACTATTTGGCGACAGGAATAATTTTTAACTATAAGTCCATACGGCAACAAAATTCCAACTCACTGAGCACTCCTTAGTAGAGTAGAAAACATGTCGGGATTTCTGCACATGTTGCCATACATGGGGCGCGGGGGGTCGAATTCCAGGTCTTGTGAATTTTGAATACTCCGAAAGTCTAAGTTGGCTCAGTTTGGAGTCCTTAGAAAAAGGAAGAATAGTTGCTGACCTTAATGGTGTACAAATTAATTACAAACAAATTAACCTCCCTGTTGATTTGTCTTTAAAACTTTAAGCCTTCCGCCAACTGTCCCGGCCGCTACGCCTACTGTCCACTTATTAAACCACTACGCCAACTGTCCCGGCCGTACAGAGCATACAGTAGTATTGTTATGTGTTGTACAGCTGCTATTATGCATGGCTTTATTAATGTATGAGTACGTATGACATACTGTTTTCTGTTTAAAAGAATGAACGATTTGGTTTTCGCGCCTTGGATGTGCATCTTTCACTTAGTGAACCGGGACGAAACGGTCACTTTAAAACTTGGCCGGGACGAAACGGTCGGGACGAAACAGTCGGGACTAACAGCAAGGGGACGAAACGGTCGGGACGAAATGGGCTGATACCCTAATTGGTACTATTATCTGTTAATGTTTTTTGTCGCCTAATAGTACCGTACCGACGGAGAACCGGTGGCAGGACTATTGGTTTGTGTTGTGGCTGACCAGAAGTGGCAGGCATCGAACTGTCAGAAGCAGAGTGAATAGCGGTGATGCTATGATGGCGTCCCGGAAACAACCCAGCACAAGTAGCGTTTACAGACATGACATAAGGACAGCAGCATACCAACTAATCGATTAACAGCGGACATGTACGTGATAAAACACGCCAAAGAAATGAGTAGTTCCAGTCCAACGGGACCCTAGTTAGTGCAGTGCACGAAGACAATGAACGTTCCGATCTACAGAGATCTGCTACTTGCTTGCCCTCCCTGAACTGATTGGGCACAGTCCGATACTCTCTCTCTGCACCAACTCTTTGAAGCTGCCGCCGCCTCCTCCAGACCAAGTGTAAGCCGCGTCCTGTCGGTGCCAAGCCAATGAGCGAATGTTGGATCTTCAAATGTAGCGGTAGAGGGATGACCTGCCAAAAGTCCAAATTTTTACTTAACTCTACATCCGTTTAGCTACAAGAAAACATTTTAGTTTTTGGACATTTTTCTGTACATTTTCTGGAAGGGTTAGAGTCGACCTGAAGGAGGCCAGCCCCTTTTAATCCTGTCCTGTTCATAAAAGGGACAAAAGACGAAATTTACCTTTCACGATCGGCACATCAAGCAACTGTTGAGGGCAGATAGACTTCCAGCCACTGTAGCACTGACTCATTTCTTCGTAATTACGGTTAGGACATCCGAGGCAGGAGTACAGAGCATCGTGCCACTAAATCAGTTGGCATTACCGGTTTGATCTGACAAGACAAAACTGCAACCTTGGGGAATAATTGTCGCAAGAGCAGCTGAGCGATGACGGTGGGGTTGATCATGTCGAACCAGTTGATGAGCCCATTGGAAACGTCCAACTTCTGATTGGCAGGTCTAGCCACCACCATCCAACTGTAACACTGAAGCAGCTTGGGAGCTCTGTTCACTGAAGGCCGCCAGTCTTCCCACAACAACCGATGGTAGGGCTCCACTTGCTCGATCGACCCGCCTGCGCGGTGCCAGAATCGCCTGCCACAATCACTGTTCGTTCTGCACTTGCGCTTGACCTGAAATTGCTTGTTAAACAGGCGGATCTAACAAGATTGTTACAATTTCTTGATTGGGTCTGCAAGGACTGTTACACGCCTGCCCACCCAGTCCGCTGGTCTATACGGTACGCTTGGGAGGCGAATAAACTAAGCTAAACCAAGAATGTATAAGAGAAGAATGTTCCACTGCGCGGCTGGCCGCTGGCAGAGCGTGGCCATGCGCTGAAACAAAATTTCTGGAGAGTGACCGAAATTCGGTCCTCCTCCCGACCGAACGTTTATTAGGAGGATTAGAGTTTTCTACTCGTTTGGACAAGAAAACAAGCACACGGGGCGCGCTCGCAAGAACAATAGTTCTTTTCTTCCAAATAAACACAAAACTGCCCTAAACCTTAAAACTCGCCGCCTTTCCTTAAAGCCTTAAAACCTTAAAACTCGCTAAGTTGGGCTGAAATACAGCTAAAAAGTGCTGATTTGCAGGCGATTTTGGCAATTTTTGCCTGAAATTGTAAAAAATTCCAAAAATTTGCTCAAAAATTTACTTGCCAGAAAAATCGGAGGGGGGGATCGGCGAAATCGTCTCGGGGGAGGGGGAGGGTCCCCATCCGGGGGGTCTGGCCTAAGTCGGGTGGGGGGGGGGCAGACCCCCCTGTTACATGTATGCCCATACCCATAGCCATGGGTACGGTACTATATATGGTACCACCACAGGCCCCGAACGTGGGGGTACCATATATTATGGTACCACTACCTAATGAAGAATGAATGTTGTACTGTACGTGATTCTGAGGTTTCTGTGCGTGTGTATTGTGTTTCTTATTGCGCGGTCATTGTATCTAGTAAAAGACGTTTCATTGGTGGTGCGTGTGTGTGTTGTGTTGTCTGCAAGACTAACCAGTAAAGAGCCCTCTCTCTTCCGCTTCACTAGGTACCGGTACCATCATCATATATGGTGTCGGTACCATAAACGGCGTTAAGTGCCTGACTGTTATATGGGCAAGGCAAGGAGCCAATCCGCCTGACATACTACGGTAACTCACCATGGGGCAAATTCAGATCGGTCTTGAGACTCGAAGGTGGAGTTGACGGTCGGTGGGGCGTATGCCCAGCACTAGTACTGCTCGCCACCGGTTGAACACGTCTGCGACCAAGTCTTCTCCAGAGCACGAAGCCACCGATACCAGCAGAAAGAACAATGACACAAACAGTAACTACTAACAGAAGAACCAACAGCACCAGCGCCCACTCCTCCATCTGGCCTGTTTGTGTTCGCGTAAGACTTAACTTACATTGTATAAGGTATGTGTTGGACGCTGATTGGACGGAAAAGAGCGTACTGTATGTGCGGCATTGTTATAGAACACTGATTGAGCGCTGTTCTTGCGGCACCTGAGCGATGTGTGCTGCGGCACTCTAATCTCTACCAGTGCCTGGCTCGGCTGTGGCCAGCTGACCGGCACAATACGGGCCTCTACTGCACAACTAAGGGCTCTCTCTCTCTCAGCTACTTCTTTGCGTAAATGATTGGATGCTGCTATAGTGTAACTTACCGACGCATTTGTGGGGCAAAAACGGTGGGGGCAAAATAGGCGGGGCCAATTCTGGCCGATAATTACCGCCTGGCGGCGGGGGCGGAGCCTGGCTCTGGTAATTAAGACCTTTTTCCGACCACTGCCTACCAGATCACCCCAACACTTGCGTTTTTACTCCACTTCAAGAAAGTTAGCTAGCTGCTTTTCAGAGCTCGGGTTTTAGGCCGAAACAGTTTCGTTAAAATGTTCAACGTATTCATAGACAACCGTATAACCAATACATATAAAAAACAGACATCGATACGCATATAGGTAACAGAATAGGCTCCTGACGAAAAGTGAGCTGGGATTGACAGCGCTCAGTCTGCACCTCCACCTCTCCATCCGAACGGGACACTGCATTTTTCGGACAACACAACGCGCTTTGTAAACGTGTTAGTCACGATTTTGAGCCGCGTTTCATCATTCATCAGTATTCCTGTCGACCTGTCCCGTCTGATTTGTGGGTCCGGTACAAGTGCAAAGTCCTTTCGACCAGTCGATTCAGCACGTTCCACGTGACCGGCCAAAAGGCGCTTCCGAACATCACCGTCCCGCACGGATGAATACAGCTCGCAGAGCTGGTCCACCTGACCCTGGACGATGTTACGGAACACGCGATACTGTAGTATATCTTTCACTTGCCCGGACTGCTGCAGGCCTTTCGCGGTCACTTTCACCCGCTGCGCCGACGAGATGTAGCTAAAATCACAGGAATGGAACAGCCAGACAGAACATAGAAAATTCTTTTTTTTAGCTGTTTAGGTGCTTTGTTCGGTCTGATAGTTCTAATGACTAGTGTCAAAGGGAGCAACATCTCCTGTTCTGTACAGGTTTGACTCCCCGGTTCAAAACAGTACTGTTTGAATAAATGTTTTACATACATACAGGATTGAAAGTCTCTATTGGCACACAACTCACGTACGTACTGTACGTACCTGTACGTTTTTGCGCCTAAACAAGAGAACATGATTATATATTCTCCGCTGCGGTCGTCTAGCTCGTTCGTCCACTGACCGATCAGTTCTCCGCGATCGGGGAGGTTCATAGGGGGGTGCCAAATGAAAATCACCGAGTCTACAAAAAAGCAGGGGACTGAAAGAGAGAATAACGGTAGGACGAGCGTAAACTGACCAGTGTCCGTGTAGAGCAGGTTCTTTCCGAACCGTTGCATCGTGCCATAGAGGTCGACTCGCGCCCAGGCCGTTACAAAGCTAGCAAGCACGGGGTTGAAAAACTGGTGAAGGACTAGCGAATCTTCACTGTCACCCGTCACCAGCATCGCAACGCGCGGACTTTTTACGAACATCTGCCGAACGCTGTGTCGCTTGTTCAGTAGCGCCGCGTAGAATTTCTCTTTGTCAGAGAAATAGCTCGTGTTCGTCCGGTCCAGTCGCTGGGCAAATTTACCCCCTACAAGTAGGAGAAAGTAGTATATGTATTCAGCCGGTCTTACACAGGGAGTTTAGACAGAGTTTAGCGAGCGTTCGCTTGCCGGGGTTTTCCGGTTTCTTTAGTTCTTCCAAGTCAAGAACCACACCCTCTCCTTCCAACGTTTCCGCAGCATTGCGCTCAGGGTCTTGCGGTGGCTTAGAACTTTCGGCCTTCATTTTGAACCTAAGGACATAGACTAGCAGCTGTACTAGAGAATAGGGACAGAAAAATGCATAAAAAACCTCACCAGCTGCTGATGTAGGAGCGGAACATGTCGGCTCGTTGCTCACTGTACTTCCAGATCTGATGCACCCGCACAATTCTACAAAGCATATGATAAAAATAAAAACATACCCACATCTAGATAACCGCAACGTGCATACCTGTAACCGTGTTCTAGTGCCAGCTCCAATTCCGGCGAACAGTGTGCACCCTCTCAAAGCGCGCTCACTCTCAGTGTGTGTACAGTGCGACGTTTGCAGCTCATCCACCATACACCTGCTTCAACAGCACTGCGCTCAAACCTACTGTACGTACATAAGAAGGTGAAAAGATACGCACTCACCGGCACAGACCGAACTTGAGCTTGCCGTCCGGCGATCTGTACGGAAGCATTGGTAAGAACAGGTCGCTAGGTGGTAGGATTGTAACGCTGAGCAGACCGAAATACTTGCGGCACTCGGCTACGTCGAATGCGGCGCCGTTCACCGGTAGAGACGGGTCATTGAGCACGGTCGGGTGTCCGCTGGGTAACTGGCGGTCTTAAAAACAGCTCATTTAGTTTACCACCTCGACAGATCGGCTAGTCACCTACCACGCATCTGTCTGGGGTACATGGAACACATATCACTGTGGAAGATTCGTACACACTGAGTGTCACGCGCGGGCGGTAGTTCAGCTAGCAAACGAAAGCCTTCTGTTCGTCCTATTAATAATAATTATTTGTAGAAAAAGCGCTGGGAGGTGCCAGCAGTTGGAGACTAACCTCCATACAAGCCCGAACGCGGGTTGATTTCTGTTTCATCATAAAACGACCAATCGGCACCCTGACAGAAGCGCTTGAACTCCGATTCGCGTTCTAGCATAGCTTTAATTTCATGTTCATATACCAGACGCCCGCCGGATGCTCCGCACTTTGAACCACAATCGTTCATGCACTTGGCGGTGAGTTAGATTGGTGAAGATAGGATGGGTCATGTTGGCCGATTGGCGAGAGCCAACTTCACACTGGGGGTCCATGCAGCTGTGCCACATACAACTGAAACAGACAGAGACAGAGAGAATAGCAAGAAAACGAAGTGGAGTAGCAAGAGTGATAACTGACCCCGCCACTTCTATGCAGCTCCTCTTTTCGACACTGCAATAATTCAGTTGCTTATTATTATGTTTTATGGCTTTTAGATAAAGGATAAAACTTGCCAGCATGCATCGACCGACCCGCGAAAACCTGGCACTACAACTTCGCGCCCGTTCGACGCAATGCGCCAGATACCGCCATCCTTCCAGTTGCGGTACTCTAGCTAGATACTTCGTAGCAACCAGGCTCTGGACGCGTGAGCCGTGAACATAGCCGTAGGGCGGCACTAGGGCGATCGTATCTGGGATCATATGGCGCGCGCGGTAGATTTTAGCGCACATCATAGCCAGAGTCGAGCAGCAATAGAAGGGATCGATCCCAGCGTGATCCATACACAGACGTCTGAAGTGGGAGACGGTCATGCGTAATATGCTGACGTCTTGGCTGCCTAAAAGAATGAAGCATGTAGGGTGAAAAAACAAATGCAACTAGACGCAGCAGACTCGTACGTACAGTAGGTTATCGCCTCGCCTTTGAAGTCGAACTCACTCTCAGCGCGAGAGTTATACCACAGGTCGAATCCAGCCTTTTGATCGGTACTCATCCGTTCCGTGATAAAGCAGGCTTTAGAGGGCAATGGTCCCCTATACCAGAGACTAGACCATCGTCGGGCAAAGCGGTGCGGAAAATGACCCTTTAGTGTTGTGGGGTCATCGAACCCTAACATTTGTGGCAGACTGGCCAGTGGCCGCTTGATAAACAGGCAAGTATCCTGGAAATAAGCCAGAGTTTATAAAAAAAACAGCTGCTGACTCATATACTTTCAGCGTGACGCTATTTTGCACGAGTTGTATCAGCGTGCCTCCGTTGGCCACCACTCTAGGCTCGTGACCGTTATCCAGCAGGTAGTTTAGGAGGTGGTAGTTGTCATACCGACTACCGTTGTGACTGAGCGCGATGGCATCACGGTTGGACTGGTCATAGAACAACCAGTCAGCGAACGAGACCAGCGAACCACGCCCCATAGTAGACTCTTCGACGCGTCCCACACTCTACATACACACTGTGTCAAATGCGCAGAGTCGATGCAGCGCTCACACACACAATCAGCAACCACACAATAAACCTGCAAAAAAACACACAGCGCTCAGTGAACGGGGAAAAGCAACTAGTGCGTGTGGTGGGAGCTTACCTCGTGCCTGGTGCCTGAAAAGGAGGCCTCCGTGTCGAAAATAATGTACTTGAACCGACCGGTATGAGGTCGCAGCTCGGTCTCTGCCAGAGGCTGAACAAAGCACAGATGGGCGTAGCTGACCAGCTCTTTGCAGTGCTTGCATCTACAGCAATGCGCGCGCGTTATTTAATTTAATATTAATAGAAAATTGCTGACACAGGTCTATGCATTTTTACTTGCGTAGCATGCAGACGCTCTGATGCTGTTCGCTGTCTAGTTTTGCGCGCTCATCCACCTTCAGATATTTCTTACATGCTTTTAGACGGGCGCACACTCCGTTAGTGCGGTGGTTGGACAGACAACCAGAACCGTCAAAGAAGCTACAAAAAATGTAGTCTAGAATACAAGCAGTATGCACGTGCACCTACCGGTTACAGTCGCTGCAGTAGAGGGGAGGAATGCGGCTACGGCGGCCTCCAACCACTCTCCAGCGATGCTTAAAAGCCTGACAACCACTCTCTGTCTGACACATGCTACAGAAGAGAAGTAGATAGCAAAAAACAAAAACAGAACCGGTAAAAGTCGGATTCCGCGCTCTGCGAGCTGGCGAGCGGCTGGTTTTTTATGTTCTGTTAAAAAAGCCAATTTCCGCTCATTTGGGGCTTCAAGATAGGAGGATGATGGTCAAGAAGTGAATTTGGACCTCCTCTAAACGGATAACTACAGAGTGTCTCAAAAAAATGATCACATTTCTGTTTACTGCCATTTCCGCAAATTTTGACCAAATAGGCTGAAATTTGGACCATAGGTGCCAAAACTCGGGCAATTTTATGTGTTAAAGTTTGGTGCACTAGGCTTGACTGATTCCCGAGAAATTTCAAAAAAAGTGAAATTTGTTAAATCAATAGTGAAAGCCGGTCACCGAAAAAATGATCACATTTCTTTTCACTGCCATTTCCGCAAATTTTGACCAAATAGGCTGAAATGTGGACCATAGGTGCCCAAACTCGGGCAATTTTATGTGTTAAAATTTGGTGCACTAGGCTTGACCAATTCTCGAGAAATTTCAAAAAAAGTGAAATTTGGTAATTTCAATACCAAAAGCCGGTCACCGAAAAAACGTTACATTACATTATCGCCTAAACTCTAGCGATAGCGTTGGAGTTCATGCGTCAACTTTTTACACACGAATTACCCTGAACTTCTGCGTTTACACTCCAAATTTCATCCAATTCCGTCAAAAATTAGAAAAGATATAGGAAAAGGAAATGTTTCCATTTTTCGGTGACCGGCTTTCACTATTGATTTAACAAATTTCACTTTTTTTGAAATTCCTCGGGATTGAGTCAAGCCTAGTGCACCAAACTTTAACACATAAAATTGCCCGACTTTTGGCACCTATGGTCCAAATTTCAGCCTATTTGGTCAAAATTTACGGAAATGGCAGTAAAAAGAAATGTGATCATTTTTTTGAGACACCCTGTATGTCTCCTGTCACGTGCATGTTCTGGATTAGAAGATTATCTCAGCGAAAAGAATGAAGGAGGATTTTCTTTTTTTTGGATGTACGCCATGACAGTCTGCTGCGAAATGGCACACTCAAACGGCGCGAACTTCAAACGAAAGTTATTTCGGTACCAAGGGATCGAGTTATTTTGTGAACAAGGCTTGATGCTGAAGACAAAGAAAGACGTTCAATTAAGACGTAAACACATGTATTTAGTGACTGCATAATTAAGGTACTAAGCAATCGTGTACTATAGGGTTTTGAGAGGGTTAGGATTAAGGGTTAAAATTTCTGTTTGCATAGCACCACAGCTATCAGCTGTTACCTCGGTAGACATCAGTCTACAGGAATCTCGCTTCGAGCGTTACGTTATTGGCAATTAGCCATTTGCAATTAGAAAAGAACGAATTCTGTTATGTACGCACATACATATAACAATATCGGTTCATCTTAGAGCTACCTTGATTGGCCGGCAAATTAACAGGTTTAAAACATACATGTAACAGGGGGGTCTGGGGGTCTGCCCCCCACCCGACTTAGGCCAGACCCCCCCCGGATGGGACCCCCCGAGACCATTTCACCGACCCCCCTCCGATTTCTCTGGCAAGTAAATTTTCGAGCAAATTTTTGCAATTTTTTACAATTTCACACACAAAAATTGCCAAAATCGCCTGCAAAACAGCACTTTTTAGCTGTATTTCAGCCCGAATTAGCGATTTTTGGCAATTTTTAGCCAAAAATTGCGATTTTTGAGCGTTTTTTAGTGCCCACCCCCTCCCCCAAAATTTTGGCTCAGACCCCCCCGGCCGGCGCCAGACCCCCCTCCCCCCATCGGCGGATGACCTGTTTGGTTTAAAAGAAAAGGAATTGATTGCTGTAAGTAGTCTTATGGCACCAAATACGCATCAAAAAGCCCGGAGATATGAATAGCAACCTGTGGTACAGGTTGGAATGGTTTGGAAATCTCTTGAAAACATAAGAGGCCAGTGGGTCATTTCCTGACCTCTCGTATGTCGCAGATAAGAGCTCCCAAACGGAAGCGAAACTCTGTCGGTGCTACTGGTCTTACACCTCCGTCGAAACAATTAACCGATTTTTTCGGGACCCCTCAGCCTACTTCACGCCCTGCAACAAGATAGTATTGCGCAGGCAATTTCAACGCTGCCACCGGCAAGTTCTTTTATTAACACGCATTTGCATGAAATAGAAAACGGAAGGGCAAAACAGCCTTTGAAAAGAGGCTGAGGCAAAAATAGTAGGAACACTCCGACACGTTTCTCATTCGTGTTGAGAGTGGATCCGACTAGATGTTTGACTAGGTTTGGGGTTATCTGGGCACGTTTCTTTATCCGTGTCGCAGGTAAATCCTATACCATTAATGATTGAACCAAGGCCCGCCCGTCTGTCAATCGAAAATCCAGTCATTCATGAATGTAACGCTTCAGGACCAACAGCAGCTTGCGAAACTATTTGCAAATCAGATCGTCGATCTGAAGAACGTGATTCAAGGAGATCAAGCAGCGCTGCATGTCAAGTACGAGGAAGTGTCTGAGGGTCTGAAGGTGTGTGAAGACAAAGTCAAGCTTGTGGAGGAAGACGTAAAAGATCTGACGGAAGAGGTTGTCACACAGCAGCGAAGACAGGTTGTTACAGAATGGCAGCTCAACCGTCAAACTGTCTTTATCAAAAACCACAATCTCGCTATGGAGAAGGAAGACTGGGAGAAGAAACGTGAGCTCATTCAAATCATTCTGGCCAAATCGGGTTTATCGAAAGCAGGCGGCTTTGACCTTATTCACAGACACCCGAAAGCTCCGATCAAGGTCATTTTCGACTCACCGGCCCCTGTTCGAGAGCTGTTTACGAAGGCGGCACGTGATAACTTCTACCAGTGGCGCAACTCTCAGGCCGCCAAGCAGGCCGGCTGGGAAATGTTGTACGTAGAGAAAGCTTTCGCCCAGGAGATTAAAGCTATGCGCGACTGGGTGTTTACTGATGTGTTTGGCGTTGCGTGTGTAGTTGCGCTAGTTAGAAAATACACACCACTTGTTGTATGTACAAGCGGGAACGCCTACAGTAACCTTGTACGTGCCAAACACTGTATTAGTAGCGCTATGTGATTAGCTGCCCGCTCGCCCTTTGTTCTCTAGAACTTTCTTCACTCTCTCCGTCTGACTGTCTGGCGAGCGGTCGTGTCTTTATTCTTCTGTATTAATTAATTGTTGGTTAGAGGTAAAAGTTGTTATTGGATCGGCAACTACTACAAACCTCCAGACGACCAACAAAACAACTGGCGACCAACGGTGGCATTTGGCGATCGTGGAAGAAAGAAAAAGACGATTTCCGACGGAGGACGGTATTTCTTCACCTACCAACTTTCGGACGCACGCCTGGTTGGCGGCTGCTCTCAACTCAGAAGAGGAAGGACGCGCAAACACCAACGGTCGGCGTTTTTTCTCACTGATTTGGTTGGAGAGGAGGTCTCAGTACTTGTGATCTAATCACTTGTACCCCTCCTCATCTTCGTTCCTGCCAGAAGAGGAGACGTCTACTAGCGCCTACTTCGTTCCTGCCGGAGGAGGAGACGCCTACTTCATTCCTGCCGGAGGAGGAGACGCCTACTTCATTCCTGCTGGAGGAGGAGACGCCTACTCGTGTCTACTCGTTCCTGCCGGAGGAGGAGAAGTCTGCGCGTGTCTACTCGTCCCTACCGGAGGAGAATTCGCAGCGTTCGCACCGGAGGAGGATTCGCAGCGTTCGCACCGAAGAAGGAACCGCACGTCCGTACCGGGGGAGAATCCGCATCGCAAGAGGAACCGTACGTCCGTACCGCAGGAGGAACCGTACGTCCGTACCGCGGGGAGCCTTCGCAGCGCCGAAGTCTTCGCAGTGTCGCACTGTCATCGTTTCTTCGCAGTGTGACAACGTTTCTTCGCAGTGTCGCGGCTCCGCAACTTCGCAGTTTCGCACCGCCGGGCGCCGAATTGAAACAACGCGGAAACTACCGGAAACAACGCGGAAACTACCGGAAATCGTGCAACAACCACCGCGATGTCAAACAAACGACTACACATCCCTGCACCGCAGCCCTACTGGCAGACAACTGATGATCAACCTCCTCTTCGATGGCCACTCTGGGAGCGGCTGTTTTCTGCATTCCTAACTGGACTGGACGCAACAAGGGACAACACGGCGAAATTAACGGACAAGGAAAAGAACGATTTTCTTCTTTCGTTTTTGGGGACAGCCGCGCTTCCCCAATTCGCCAGTCACCCTGTGTTCAACGCCGATCCAGATGCCAGCTTTGAGGAATTCCTGACAGCCGCCCGGGAGACATTCTACAGGCCAATCAACCCAGTGAGGGCTCTGTTCGACTTCATGCAGCACTCACAAGGATCTACTGAGTGAGTCACTGATTACCTCCGTGTACTCAGGACTCTGATCCAGCACTGCACCTTCCCGGGCGAGGAGGGAACCAGACGCGTGGAGGAGTGAACGCTAATCGACTACCTGCTAGCGATTCAGATGGTGCGAGGACTACACAGTCGGGACACACAGGAGAAATTGCTCGCCCAGGACGCAGTGGATTTGGCAAAATTCACTCAACTCGCGTTGGCAGATGAGAGCGCGAGAAAGGATGCTGCAAAGATGGCACCAGGCTCATCGCAGATCAGCGCTGCCTCACACCAGAAGCGCAACTGGGGCAAGGGACCAAGTGCAAAGGGTCGGAAGCCTCAGCAGCCACACCCCAGTGCTTCAGCCAACAGTCAGACTACTAGCAAGAGAGGATGCCGGCATTGTGGAGATCCATCACATGCAGACAGCAAGGATTCCAGATGCCGCGCCAGAAGTCAAACCTGCAGCAACTGTGGCAAAAAGGGACACTTCCAGCGAGTCTGTAGGGGCAAGCCATGCTCTACCTCGCGCCCTCAGGCCAAACAACAGTGTCGGCTCACTCACCAGATGCGCAGCAATCACAAAAAGGGCCGGAAGAGTGTCAATGCTTTGCACACTCAACCACCTTATTGTGAGGTTCACATCGCCTCTACTAACGACGCTCCTGCTGAGCCACTGCGTTTGATGGTCGACACAGGCTCGGACGTCACTGGAATCACTCGGGACGAGTTCCATAAGCACTTTCGAGTGACGAGACTGCAGGAGGCTGACCCAATCGTCAACTTCGATCAGTCTGAAGTGCCCATTGAAGGACAATTCCCTGCTCAACTCTCATTCCAAGGACAGACTGCCAATGTGTCAGTGTATGTGTTTGGAGACTCCTGCAACAATACACTGGGCATGGACTCAATGCGTGCTCTGGATCCAGTGCACATCACTATCCAGTCAAAGAGCAGCACTGTTTGCGCAGTCACCCAGTCCAGCTCACCAGAGGATGTCAACGATGGTGCTCCCGCCAGCAGCGCGCCACCAGCAGATATCTCTGACGTCTCTACCCCTACGCTACCAGCTAGGGATACCGGGACATGGAAGAAAGCAGGATTGCTGCCGCTGCTACACAGCTTTCCTAAGCTCAGCCCTGCGCAGAAGTTCTTTGGACGCCGACCTCATTTGGGCTGGGAGTTCTACCGACAACCCCGCAAAACAGCTCAAAAAGAGGAAGGAGGGGAGGACATGCAGTCGCGGCAGAGACAACAACAGTCAAACCAACGTGCTACTAGCAGCTCAGGACCAACTTTCACTGTTGGGCAGAAGGTGCGCACCAAACGGCCTCACACGCCCAAAGGACTGAGTCCCTGGAGCAACAAAGTACTGACTGTTGTAAAGGTGCTCGGCAAATTCAACTACTTGCTGTCTGACAAGCAGAAGTGGAATGGGCGCAACATGCAACGTGTTGTTGACCGGTCGGGACCGACTGTCTACGAAGCTGAGGCCACCGCGCCAGAACCAGCTCAGCCGTGACCACAACGACGACACCACCCTCAGCGGAACCGTCAACCGCCAGACCGCCTAGGGGACTGGCACTACTACTGACTGACGCTTCCGCTTCAAGAAGGAAGAAGGTGGTTGATGTGTTTGGCGTTGCGTGTGTAGTTGCGCTAGTTAGAAAATACACACCACTTGTTGTATGTACAAGCGGGAACGCCTACAGTAACCTTGTACGTGCCAAACACTGTATTAGTAGCGCTATGTGATTAGCTGCCCGCTCGCCCTTTGTTCTCTAGAACTTTCATCACTCTCTCCGTCCGACTGTCCGGCGAGCGGTCGTGTCAATTATTCTCCTGTATTAATTAATTGTTGGTTGGAGGTAAAAGTTGTTTGCGGATCGGCAACTACTACAAAGCCTACAGACGACCAACGAAACATTTACCGTTATCAAACTATACAACGCAGACCCACAGAATCGCAACCTCAAGGCCATTCGTGCACCTCCGAGCGGAGTCGCCATTCGTTTTCTGGGAGGACAAATTCCTTACAGATCGATCAACACGGTGCACCCAATTTTTGGAAAGTACGTTCAAAAGGTGGACAAGCCAAAACCTCACGAATTTTTTGAGACTTAGTTTGTTGGTTCATTTGTAGCGACATATTCGATTTACTTACGTACAGCATTTCCAGTTGTCTGACTGATAAATTACTACGTAAGCGTTATCATGTACGTGTGTGCGTACGTCCCATATCTTAGTTTGAAGGTCCAATTTGAGTGCGAAACTTCCATTAGCCTATCTTGAGGCCCCAACCGCTCTACATGAAAGCTGGCAACGTTTCACTCTTTTCATTGAACGTTCGAGGATCACAGAACGAGTTGAATCGTAAATCAAAGTTCTTATTTCTTAAGGAACAGTTAACAGATTCAATTTTCTTACAGGAAACGCATTGTACTAACAGAGAGGCACAAATATGGGCAAACCAGTGGGGTGAAGGGCAGGTTTTTTGGTCCTACGGGGCAAGTAATAGCAGAGGAGTGGCAATACTTACTAGGAAAAATGTACAAGGTGGGCCATTTATCTATTCCCGGTTTCATATAACCACAACTTTTTTCCAGTAAGATCGATTTTATTAAAATTCTACATACAAATGTCTTAACACTTCAAATTTTTACAGTTAAAATTTAAAATTAATCCTTCACTCTGGTCGCTAGTTATGCGTCTCCACGTGGCCGCCACTTTTTTCGATCACTTTCTCCAGCCTCAGTCGGTACTCCAGCATAGTCTTCTGCCGCATCTCGACCGTAATCTCTTCAAAGGCCATCCTGATGCGCTCTTTCAGTTCTGGAATGTCAGCCGGTCGCGTGGCATAGACTTTTGACTTGATAAAGCCCCATAAGAAAAAGTCGGAGGGCGTTAAGTCCGGGCTGCGTGTGCGTGGTGGCCAGGGCATGTTGGGGGATCTGCGGCCCATCCAGCGGTTTGGGAATCACTCGTTGAGCCATGCACGCACCGCCAGGCCCCAGTGGGGAGGCATAAATCTGCATAAAGCATCGATACAAAAATTGTCATCAGAAGGCAGAAAGAAACAAATCGCCAGTTTCGTTCTGTACTACAAGTATAATTCACAGTGCAATAACGAACTTTTGAAAAGTTTACTGTTATTCAGACATTTCATGTCAGAACGCGCTAAAATTTTAACAGTAAAAACTTGAAGTATCAGGGTGTATCTATACCAAATTTCAGCAAAATCGGTCTGTGTAGGAAAAAGTTATGTCCTAATGAAACTGGGAATAGATAAATGGCCCACCCTGTAGATCTCAAGGTAACAAGCAGATTCGTTGATACAGATGGACGTTATATAATGTTAAAGGGAACCTTGGAACAAACCAAAGTCTTTCTCGTGAATAGACCTAATTCGTAGTACTACAAACTACTAACTACAAACTACATATTTTCGGCGATTATGACGTCATCAGGACTACAAATTAACTAAGACTACATACTGTATTATTTCAGCTGACTACAAATTGACTACAAACTACTTTTTCATAATTTGCGAATTTGTAGTCAATTTGTAGTCATTTTTCTTAGAAATTTACCGATTTTTAAATGTAATTTTATATAAATTGAGTCCCCAATCCGCCTTTGAGCTGTTCTGAGCTTATGATAAGCTTACCAAATACCAAGAACAAAGCATTTTTTATTTAAAGTGTTAGTAAGATCGTTTTTCCAATTTTCCCGCTTTTATTCCTGTATAAATTTTCATAGAAAGTGACCACATGATTGACTTTTGCAAATTTGTTTGTGTTTTTTCTTGTCTTAGTTTTTAAAAAAATATCTCATTCTGATTTTAAAAAAATACCAAGTGTTCAGCATTGAAATTCTGTTAAACATTACAGTCCGTCTGTTTGTTTTCAGAAAAATCTATTAGAAAAGACGAGTTTTACACAGAAAACAATTAACAGGCTTCCGGGTATTATTTTTGCAAAGCATTTCAATGACTGATTGTTCAATTGGCAAAAATTTGCAGTAATATCGAATTTCTGACGATCGGTAACCTGACTACAAACTAAGACTACATATTTTTTGAACCTGAATTTGACAACTACAAACTAAGACTACAAATTATTTTCGCGAAAATTTTTTAACTACAAACTAAGACTACAAATTGAAATTCTCTGAGGAAATAGGTCTACGTGAATGTATATG
Source organism: Sabatieria punctata (assembly GCA_030248155.1). Lineage (NCBI taxonomy): Eukaryota > Metazoa > Nematoda > Chromadorea > Araeolaimida > Comesomatidae > Sabatieria > Sabatieria punctata. Next base: position 15,007 of record JASANB010000568.1, on the reverse strand, counting down.
CTCCAAATGAAGACAGGCAGAGAGCAGCCTTTTTCGATTCTATTGGCAAACTTATGGATGAAAACTGGGATCCTGAGTATTGCTGGATCGTGGGAGGCGACTTCAATACAGTACTGGATCCTAAATTGGACAGGTTAGGCGGTCAGATTCAACACAACTCAAGTAATAGTAAAAGCCGACAGAAACTGTTGGAAATTATCTCAGAATACGAGCTGACTGACGTATGGCGTGACTCTAACAAAAATAAAAGACAGTTTACGTGGGCACACCCGTCCGAACGCCGGAAATCAAGGCTGGATTTTTGGCTTATCTCCAAGGAGCTCCTAAATACAGTTAAAACATGTGCTATTGTCCCTGCTATAAAAACCGATCACAATGCTATTCTACTGCAAATGCAAGGTCTTCATTATTACAAACCTGGACCTGGTTTGTACAAGCTGAATATCTCTCTACTTAAGAATGAGGAATATGTAGGTAAAATTGAGCAAGTTATTGCTGAATCTTTGAGAGAAGCAACTGATTTCAATCCTCAAATGAAGTGGGATTATATTAAATATCAAGTTGCAGCAGCAAGTCGACGGTACGGCAAAGCAGAAGCGCAAAAGTCTCGGTATCGTAGTCTGACACTTCAAAACAGACTTCAGACCTTGAACAATTTACCATCTCAAACCCCTGATGAATGTGCGGAGTACGATCAAATCATAGATGAACTCGAAACTATGTTTGAAAACAAAGCTAGAGGAGCCATGGTTAGATCAAGAGTAAGATGGATGAACCTTGGTGAAAAATGCAACAAGTACTTTTTGAGATTAGAACGTAAAAATGCCGCTAAAAGTAACATCTTTCAGTTAAACAGCAATGGCAGGACAATAATGGGCCGGCACGATTTCCAAAACTATTTGCATCAGTTTTATTTACTCAAACCTTTATAAGTCATCAAACCCAATAACTGCAGATTCTAATTACAAAGTACAGTATTTCTTTCCGGCTTAACAACCTTACCAAATGAGGTCATGAATGAGTTAGAAAAGCCGATAGAACAAGGGCAGCTTTTTAAGGCGGTCCAAAATATGAAGAAGAATAAAACCCCAGGTGATGACGGTCTCCCGATAGAGTTTTACACAAAATTTTGGCACTTATTAAGCAATACTTTATTGAAAGCCTTTAATGCTGCCTGGGAAACTGGATCCCTTTCTTGTAGCCAACGGAGAGGCGTAATCAAATTGATCCCCAAAGAAGACAAAAATTTACATGACATAAAAAACTGGCGTCCAATAACTCTGCTCAACTGTGATGTAAAAGTTCTCTCAAAAGTCCTAGCGGAACGTGTCAAGAAGGTACTGAAAATTAGAGTGCGAACTGGTATTGGGTATTGGGTATTGGGTATTGGGTGTATTGGGGTGTTTTTCAGGTATTGGGTATTGGGTATTGGGTATTGGGGTTTTTACCCCCCAATACCCAATACTAAATTGGACAATTAAAAATAGAGAAAAATCGATGTTGACCTGAAAAATTGATCTGAAAAAATCGAAAAGGTTGATCGATGATTCGGTTTACTAAGCTGGTTTTGCGTTAAGGAGCCGTCCATAAACGACGTCGTTCAAAAATCCCGATTTTTCTGAGCCCCCTCCCGCCAAAATCGCCTTGCGTCGTTTCTATGGCACCTTCCCCCTAAGATGAGGTCGTTTTCAATTTAGCTCCCCGTGATAAAAGTTCAGTACATCAGAACTGTCATGTTTTTTGTTAGCATACTGCGCAATCAATAGAATAAATCCCTACAACCACTCTGGGAAGCTTTTCTGCATTGTAGAAACCTCTCTCTGACAGAATGTACTTAAATTGAAAATAGTACAATCCAAGTTTCCAAAAATTCCGAAAAAAGCGACGTCGATTTTTGCCAACCCCACCCTCTCCTGGTGTGTCGTCTATCGTCGCATTTCGGCCGACCCCTCTCCCCCTCTGGAATGTCGTCGTTTATGGACGGTTTATCAACTAAACGTTAGTAAAATTTCCTAAAGTGTACGCTTTTGTAAGCGCTACACCAGTAATGCGTTTCTCTGTTCTTATCTAAAATAAAAATGGTAACATTTCTAATGTCACCATAATGTACCAGTACCGTACCCATGGGTATTGCGGTGGTGCACACAATTTCCGGCCGAGCTAGGAAAAAAATCGCCGGAAGTAAGAAACAGGACTGAATTACGAAGTATTAAGTACCAAAACTGCAATTTCTGCTAATTTTACGACTAAATCGGCTTCTAAATGCTTTCTGAAAGGCTAATTTTTCAAAATTTTCTCGCTCTGCTTGGGCAGTGGCTCAACCAGCCTCTTAAAACATTTAATTGCAGTGCCAAAAATCTTGTGTACACAACTAGAATGCACCTGTCCACTGAAATGAATTTTTTTGGCCCAGCTACGCAAGTATTGGGTATTGGGTATTGGGTATTGGGGTATTGGGGGTCTCAGGTATTGGTATTGGGTATTGGGTATTGGGGTATTGGGTTTTTTAGGTATTGTTCGCACTCTACTGAAAATGATTATTAATGAAGACCAATGCGGCTTCCTACCACAACGTTACATAGGAGAGAATATTAGAATAGTGTTGGACTTGATCGAACATTATGATGGAACAGAGGACGTTGGCATGATATTATCTCTGGATACAGAGAAAGCTTTTGACTCATTGGAGTGGCCATGTATGCAAAAAGCTTTACAGGCTTTTGGCTTTGGCCCGAATTTTCGAAAATGGGTTACAATCATGTACTTCAGTATAGAGAGTAGGATAATCAACAACGGATTTACAACAAAGGCTTTCAAGCTTGAGAGAGGAGTGCGACAAGGAGACCCTTTGAGCCCATATCTGTATATCATTGCCATAGAACTATTTGCACATGCCATTAGAAACGACCACAAAATCACTGGATTTTATGTATTGTACTAACATAGGTGTGCACATTGAAGGGCCTTCGGGCAAGTGTTTACACCTGTCTGTTTTACAGATAAAATTTCAAAACTAAAACTAAACTGGACTCTTTATGGCCAATACAAATTACCGTCTGTGCCAATATGCAGATGATACCTGTCTTCTCTTGCATGACCACCATGACTTAAGGATTGCAAAGCTGAAACTCGAGCAAAGCTCTATCTCAGGCCTGCGAATAAATTCTCGCAAGACCACGCTTGTTGGCATTGGGCAGTGGAAAAACAGAACTGCAGAGATGTGTGGCTTTAAAATGTACCCGCAAACCATGCGTATATTGGGAATTTATCACTCATATAATGCAGAGGAAATGCTAAGGCAAAATTATTTAAATCGAATTGCAAAAATCAATCAAACCTTAAGAGGTTGGATGAATAGAGGCTTAACAATACAAGGCCGCGTTTTGGTTTTAAAATCACTGGGCTTTTCTCAAATTATTTACTCAATAATGAATCTTACATTGACAAACGAAATGCGTAATAGGATAGACAGCACTAACTTTCAATTTGTCTGGAAAATGAAGCCTGAACACATAAAGCGAAAGGTCCTGGCTCAACCTTTTGAATACGGAGGACTCAAAGCTCCGTACACAGAGTTTGAAAACTGCTGTCTGAAAATAAAATGGATTCACCTTTTCTACAAAAACCCTGGAGCAAAATGGGCCAAGCTCTTTGATAGCTACGCAAAGCCATATGGTGGCCTAGAATACTTGTTACAATGTGAATATGAAATGGACTGCCTGTCTACTTTTCCAGAATTCTATAAAGAGATCTTGGACGCCTGGTTAGTTGCACGTACAGTAATCGCTGGTTTTCAAGGACGAAGCGTACTAGCCAGAAAAGTCAATAATAACGGCAACTTACGCGTGGGAGATAAAACTTTCTACTTTAAAGAGCTTCATATACGTCAATCAGATGAAATTGGAGATTTCATGGACCAACAAGGACAATTTCTGCCTTATGACCTTTTCGTTAGGCGGAATAACATAGATAGAACACGTTTTACCTGGCTGCATTACTTGCAAGTAAGGACTGCGATAAAAGAATCATGGCAATTCCATACAGCAGTTGGTGAAAAATCTGGCAGTATAGAAAGGCAAAGGTATGCATTACTTAATATGCTTGGCGAAACTCCAATCGGACGGAGATTTAAAGCTGTGCTCGTAAGCCCACCACACAACATCACTCCTACAGGTCAAAATAAATGGAGCCTAAAATTTCCTGAATTGACAGATCAGGATTGGCTTCAAATTTGGTCTGCGGTTAGGAGTAATACAGCAGAAGTAAAACTACAGGACTTCCAATTCAAACTTCTACATCACATACTGGTTACTGGACAGCTATTACATAGGTATAAAATAGTGCAGACGCCCGAATGTCGTTATTGTCAAAGTCAAAGTCAAAGTTTACTGGCATGTTAAAATATAGTGCAAGTCAAGCAAATATCGATGATATCTGTCATGCACTTTTTGAATGCCCAGTGGTTACTGTTATTTTAATAGTGAAATTGTATTTTAATTTAATATTAATATAATAGAACTAGCCGATTTTAATTTTAATTTAATATTAATATAATAGTCCCCTGTTAATTTTAATTTAGATTTAATATTAATACTATTAAATAACAATTTTAATAGTATTTTAATAGCATTTTAATAGTAGATTCTAAAATGAACTTAAAAAGTTTTGGACACACTTTAGCGAATTGGTGAAACAACATCTTTTGCTAGTGTAAGTTGAAAATTTAATCAGAGATCCGACTTAGAAGCATTTTTCTCTGTAAATTCATGACCATTCTTTTTAAAATGACTTTGTCTGAACATGGTTTTAAGCATACATGTAACAGAGGAGTCTGGGGGTCTGCCCTGTACTCGAGTAGGCCAGACCCACCGGATGGGGACCCCTCCCTCGAGACGACCTTTCCGACCCCCATTCCGATTTTTCTGGCAAGTAATTTTTTGAGCATTTTTTTTGCGATTTTCTGCAATTTCAGACACAAAATTGCCAAAATCGCCTGTAAAACAGCACTTTTTAGCTGTATTTCAGCCCAAATTAGCGATTCTTCACCTTTTTAGCCGAAAAATTGTTATTTTCTTGCTATTTTTAAGCGTTTTTTAGTGCCCAACCCCCTCTCAAAATTTGGGCTCAGACCCCCCGGCCGGCGCCAGACGCACCAACCCCGTCCCCCTTCCGCAGATGACCTGTTAAGAAATTCGAAATTGCATTCGAACAGAACCTAGGCATTAAAATTTGAAAGAAAATATTGATGCATAGTTATAGAGACATTTTTGACAGGAAAGACTGTTACATAGTTTATTGAGTAGATTAAGGTCCTTTTGTCAGTCGTGCCTATTACTGAGAAAAGTTCCACAGTTTCCAAGATTCGAGATTCAGAGGGCTGTCTGTCACCTTCAATTTTTATCATTATCTGAGGTAAAATTCTGATTTAACTTCTAGTATTGTAGGTAACTTCTTCATTGTCAAACAAGGTCAAACTATTAAAATGCTATTAAAATGCTATTAAAAATAAATTTTAATATTCAGCCCCTCTTTGTATTTTTAATTTAATTTAATATAATAGTAGGCCCTCTATTTTAATATTAATATAGATTTAATACTATTAAAATGGCACTATTAATAATAGTTTTATTTTAATATTAATATATTAAAATAACAGTACCAGTGGTGTCACGTATTTGGGAAGAAATACACCCGTATCACAGCTTTTTTCGCTGAGAGAAGAGCTCAACACTGACATTAATCCAATTGCAATTTTACTCGGCCTTTCAAAAGAACAGCCTTAGGACAGAAAAATGGATGCGGTTCGTATTGATCGTAAAACATGCTATCTATGCCTTGAGAACGCTTCAAGCACCCCTCACATTAGATACCATAATCGCCCGTGTGACTGCCCAATTGAGTATAGCTAAAAAGGCAATTGTAGCAAAAGAGGAACAGAAATATGGTAGCAACTCACGTACTTTACACGTTCCACATATTCCATACGAGTTTGATAGATGGATGTATATGTGCCTATCCTGTATTGTGTTTTTTAACCAAATAAACTTACTAATGAAAAAAAAAGAACTGGTAAAAGTAGATTTCTGCTCACCGGCACTTGGTGATGCAACAGTGCTGCTCTGGAGCACAGCTGTGATGGGACCTGACATCGAGGGCAAGTAAACAGGTACGCCAAAAAAATTCGAGGCTTCCACACCCAATAGGCATGACCGCGGGCAATAACAATACGTAGTTTATTCTTATACAACGGGAGTTTTACACTCAGTTTTACTGTTCTGGCAGAAACCGAAGACTAGAATGCAACAATAATGGCACATACACAAGTAGTTTATTCTTATACAACGGGAGTTTTACACTCAGTTTTACTGTTCTGGCAGAAACCGAAAACTAGAATGCAACAATAATGGCACATACACAAGTAGTTTATTCTTATACAACGGGAGTTTTACAATCAGTTTTACTGCTCTGGCAGAAACTGAAAACTAGAATGCAACAATAATGGCACATGCACAAGTAGTTTATTCTTATACAATGGGAGTTTTACACTCAGTTTTACTGTTCTGGCAGAAACCGAAAACTAGAATACAGCAATAATGGCACATGCACAAGTACAGGGTGTCTAAAAAAATGATCACATTTCGTTTTACTGCCAATTCCGTAAATTTTGACCAAATAGGCTGAAATTTGAACCATAGGTGCCAAAAGTCGGGCAATTTTATGTGTTAAAGTTTGGTGCACTAGGCTTGACTCAATCAGATACCGATCAGATTCAAAGGACGGGCTGGGCCGATCGACCGGCTTCTAATGCCCGACCCTTAGTATATGCAAGTAGATTCAGACCTGATAGTTCACTTTTAAAAGCATTTGCAGAAGAGGAATTTACCACTGAAGAAGGCAATGCGTTCCAAATACCTGTTACCCTGTTGGCAAAGAAATTTTTGGTTGTGTCGAGACGAGTATACTGTGTAAATAATTTCAATCTGTGGCCACGCGTGACAGACACGCGCGCGAATTCAAATAATTCCCCGACCGGAACATCCACCAATCCATGAAGAATTTTATACACCATAACCAAGTCCCTTTCAATCCTTCGCTCTTCAAGGGACTTCAAATTTAAAGCAGATAATCGGTCATCATACGAGAGATCCCGCATACCGGGTACACGGCGAGTGAAAGAGCGCTGGACTCGCTCTATCAGATCAATGTCCTTCAGCAGGTACAGATTCCAGATTTCTGAGGCATATTCCAACTGTGGTCGCACAAATGTCTTGTACATTTGCAACAAGAACCCTTGGTCTCGTGACAAAAATGTTTTAAATATCAGATTTATTTTCTGGAAACATTTAGTAGCTAAATTTTGACAGTGCATAGAAAACTTCAAGTTATCCGTTACTATTACCCCAAGATCAGTCATAGTAGAAACGATTGGAATTCTAATATCTGAAATAGTGTACTGAATCTGATCTTCGTTGGTATGTCCTAAGTGCAGAGCTGAGCACTTTTGAATGGCAACTCCTAACTGCATACCTGATGCCCAATCATATACTCTATTTAAATCTAACTGTAATGGGTATTGAGTTTCACCCTTTTTAGTTGTAAAGTATATTTTGGCATCATCAGCATACAATTTAATCCTTGAAAATTTGAGAACTGTTTCTATATCATTTATGTATATTAAAAACAAAACTGGACCTAAGAGACTGCCTTGAGGAACTCCAGATGTTACTACAGATTTAGTAGAACAACTATTCTCAAGCTGTACATACTGTTGGCGATCTGTTAAATAATTTATTATCCATGATAAGAGGTTTCCAGAAACACCAATGCATTTTAGCTTATTCATGAGCTTAGGATGGGATACGCTTTCGAAAGCTTTAGCTATATCTAAATAAATAACATCAACTGTTTCTTTCCTGTCTACTGCTTTAGTCCATTCATTTAGGCATTCTAATAATTGTGTTACAGTTGACTTTTTACTCAAGAAACCGTGCTGAGCATGGGATATCAACATATTTTCTTTTAAATGCTCAACTAGCTTTTCTCTAATTATAGATTCCATGACCTTACTGGATGTACATAGAAGACTAATACCTCTGTAAATAATTGTCCATTATTGTTGCATTCTAGTTTTCGGTTTCTGCCAGAACAGTAAAACTGAGTGTAAAACTCCCATTGTATAAGAATAAACTATCTTGCGTATGTGCCATTATTGTTGCATTCTAGTTTTCAGTTTCTGCCAGAACAGTAAAACTGAGTGTAAAACTCCCATTGTATAAGAATAAACTACTTGTGCATGTGCCATTATTGCTGTATTCTAGTTTTCAGTTTCTGCCAGAACAGTAAAACTGAGTGTAAAACTCCCATTGTATAAGAATAAACTACTTGTGCATGTGCCATTATTGTTGCATTCTAGTTTTCAGTTTCTGCCAGAACAGTAAAACTGAGTGTAAAACTCCCATTGTATAAGAATAAACTACTTGTGCATGTGCCATTATTGCTGTATTCTAGTTTTCGGTTTCTGCCAGAACAGTAAAACTGAGTGTAAAACTCCCATTGTATAAGAATAAACTACTTGTGCATGTGCCATTATTGTTGCATTCTAGTTTTCGGTTTCTGCCAGAACAGTAAAACTGAGTGTAAAACTCCCATTGTATAAGAATAAACTACTTGTGCATGTGCCATTATTGCTGTATTCTAGTTTTCGGTTTCTGCCAGAACAGTAAAACTGAGTGTAAAACTCCCATTGTATAAGAGTAAACTACTTGTGCACATGCCATTATTGTTGCATTCTAGTTTTCGGTTTCTGCCAGAACAGTAAAACTGAGTGTAAAACTCCCATTGTATAAGAATAAACTACTTGTGCATGTGCCATTATTGTTGCATTCTAGTTTTCAGTTTCTGCCAGAACAGTAAAACTGAGTGTAAAACTCCCATTGTATAAGAATAAACTACTTGTGCATGTGCCATTATTGCTGTATTCTAGTTTTCGGTTTCTGCCAGAACAGTAAAACTGAGTGTAAAACTCCCATTGTATAAGAATAAACTACTTGTGCATGTGCCATTATTGTTGCATTCTAGTTTTCGGTTTCTGCCAGAACAGTAAAACTGAGTGTAAAACTCCCATTGTATAAGAATAAACTACTTGTGCATGTGCCATTATTGTTGCATTCTAGTTTTCGGTTTCTGCCAGAACAGTAAAACTGAGTGTAAAACTCCCATTGTATAAGAATAAACTACTTGTGCATGTGCCATTATTGTTGCATTCTAGTTTTCGGTTTCTGCCAGAACAGTAAAACTGAGTGTAAAACTCCCATTGTATAAGAATAAACTACTTGTGCATGTGCCATTATTGTTGCATTCTAGTTTTCGGTTTCTGCCAGAACAGTAAAACTGAGTGTAAAACTCCCATTGTATAAGAATAAACTACTTGTGCATGTGCCATTATTGCTGTATTCTAGTTTTCGGTTTCTGCCAGAACAGTAAAACTGAGTGTAAAACTCCCATTGTATAAGAATAAACTACTTGTGCATGTGCCATTATTGTTGCATTCTAGTTTTCGGTTTCTGCCAGAACAGTAAAACTGAGTGTAAAACTCCCATTGTATAAGAATAAACTACTTGTGCATGTGCCATTATTGTTGCATTCTAGTTTTCAGTTTCTGCTAGAACACCCCTCCTTCTTCATGAACAGTAAATTATGAATAAACTACTTGTGCATGGCCATATTGTTGTATTCTAGTTTCTGCCCAGTGTGTAAACCCGTATAAGAATAAACTACTTGTGCATGTGCCATTATTGCTGTATTCTAGTTTTCGGTTTCTGCCAGAACAGTAAAACTGAGTGTAAAACTCCCATTGTATAAGAATAAACTACTTGTGCATGTGCCATTATTGTTGCATTCTAGTTTTCAGTTTCTGCCAGAACAGTAAAACTGAGTGTAAAACTCCCATTGTATAAGAATAAACTACTTGTGCATGTGCCATTATTGTTGCATTCTAGTTTTCGGTTTCTGCCAGAACAGTAAAACTGAGTGTAAAACTCCCATTGTATAAGAATAAACTACTTGTGCATGTGCCATTATTGCTGTATTCTAGTTTTTGGTTTCTGCCAGAACAGTAAAACTGAGTGTAAAACTCCCATTGTATAAGAATAAACTACTTGTGCATGTGCCATTATTGCTGTATTCTAGTTTTCGGTTTCTGCCTGAACAGTAAAACTGAGCATAAAACTCCCATTGTATAAGAATAAACTACTTGTGCATGTGCCATTATTGCTGTATTCTAGTTTTCGGTTTCTGCCAGAACAGTAAAACTGAGTGTAAAACTCCCATTGTATAAGAATAAACTACTTGTGCATGTGCCATTATTGTTGCATTCTAGTTTTCGGTTTCTGCCAGAACAGTAAAACTGAGTGTAAAACTCCCATTGTATAAGAATAAACTACTTGTGCATGTGCCATTATTGCTGTATTCTAGTTTTCGGTTTCTGCCAGAACAGTAAAACTGAGTGTAAAACTCCCATTGTATAAGAATAAACTACTTGTGCATGTGCCATTATTGTTGCATTCTAGTTTTCGGTTTCTGCCAGAACAGTAAAACTGAGTGTAAAACTCCCATTGTATAAGAATAAACTACTTGTGATGGCATTTTGTGATCGTTTTTCTACTCCCATTGTATAAGAATAAACTACTTGTGCATGTGCCATAATTGCTGTATTCTAGTTTTCGGTTTCTGCCAGAACAGTAAAACTGAGTGTAAAACTCCCATTGTATAAGAATAAACTACTTGTGCATGTGCCATTATTGCTGTATTCTAGTTTTCGGTTTCTGCCAGAACAGTAAAACTGAGTGTAAAACTCCCATTGTATAAGAATAAACTACTTGTGCATGTGCCATTATTGTTGCATTCTAGTTTTCGGTTTCTGCCAGAACAGTAAAACTGAGTGTAAAACTCCCATTGTATAAGAATAAACTACTTGTGCATGTGCCATTATTGCTGTATTCTAGTTTTCGGTTTCTGCCTGAACAGTAAAACTGAGCATAAAACTCCCATTGTATAAGAATAAACTACTTGTGCATGTGCCATTATTGCTGTATTCTAGTTTTCGGTTTCTGCCAGAACAGTAAAACTGAGTGTAAAACTCCCATTGTATAAGAATAAACTACTTGTGCATGTGCCATTATTGTTGCATTCTAGTTTTCGGTTTCTGCCAGAACAGTAAAACTGAGTGTAAAACTCCTGTTGTATAAGAATAAACTACTTGTGCATGTGCCATTATTGTTGCATTCCAGTTTTTGGTTTCTGCCTGAACAGTAAAACTGAGCATAAAACTCCCATTGTATAAGAATAAACTACTTGTGCATGTGCCATAATTGCTGTATTCTAGTTTTCGGTTTCTGCCAGAACAGTAAAACTGAGTGTAAAACTCCCATTGTATAAGAATAAACTACTTGTGCATGTGCCATTATTGCTGTATTCTAGTTTTTGGTTTCTGCCAGAACAGTAAAACTGAGTGTAAAACTCCCATTGTATAAGAATAAACTACTTGTGCATGTGCCATTATTGCTGTATTCTAGTTTTCGGTTTCTGCCAGAACAGTAAAACTGAGTGTAAAACTCCCATTGTATAAGAATAAACTACTTGTGCATGTGCCATTATTGCTGTATTCTAGTTTTCGGTTTCTGCCTGTGACGCAGAAAGCCGTAGCACGCCGTAGAATGACGTAGAACTGCGCACCCACCGTACTGGCAGATTGGTGTTGTACCGAAAAATAGCAACAAAAACAATACATTCGGCTCCCTCCCTACTTACAGACACAAAACGCCCCCCCCCCGCCACCCAGTCACGCCGCACCTCTCCTTTTCTCTCTCTCCCCACACACTCCTCCCCCCACCACCACCCTTTTAAACAACAAAAAAATATTAAAGACCAAATAACAACAAGGTCTTCACGCCACCCACTCTACAGTAAAAACAAAAACGCGAACCACTATTATGCTCAAATAGGAATTTGAGACACTCCGGGGCCGGAGTTGGAATGCTAAAAGTGACTAGTAACAAAACATTGCTAGTGTACAATTCAAACTCAGAACCGGCGGCCGCCCTGACGGCCCTTGCCCCTGCCCGACCACTTTCCTCTAGCGCCCCACTCCATCACACTAGGCATTTGGTAATAGCACACAGTTACGGTCTTAGCAATAACCGGTTTTACATGAGAAGCACGATAAAACTGAGTGGGTCTCCTGCGTCCGCCTCTAGCACGAGCACGTCGGTTGGGTGGCTGGTAAAAGTTCTGCTGGTCTTCGGCCTCGCAGTAGTGCTTTCTGTGCCCCGGGGTGTGGCAATTCCAACAGAACAGTCCGCTGCCACGATTCTGGCCTCGTCCCCAACCGCGACGTCCGCCGCGAGCTCTGCCGCGGCCTCTGGCCGCTTCCTGACGCACTCGACCACCGTTCTTCGGGGCGAAACTGTACTGCACAGGTTGCGCTTGGTCGGCGGGGTTGTGGTCGACTTGCATTGCATGAGGGTGGTGTTCCGGTGGCGGGTGTTGTTGAGGCTGCAACTCCGGGTACCGTGGAGGCATGGGGCGGTCCGAATACACAACTCGGTCAGTAGGTGAGTAAGGCCTCAGAACGTAAGTACACGCTTCCATATAGTCAGTCGTCTACCGGCCCTTCTAACGGCGCTAATAGTTTGATAGCCCGAGTAAGAATTTTGCCGTTAGCCGTTCTGACCTGCGCGGATCGGCACACCTCATCCTGACTGTGTAACAATTTGACAATTCTCGCTAAACTCCAGGTAGCCCGAGGGGTGGAATCTCTCAATAAAACAACTGCACCGACCACAGGAATAAATTGGCTCGACCCTCTTTTTTGCTTGGCTAAATTCCGAGAGTGAACCTCCCTTAGGCCCAACAGGTACTGGGATTTCCAATGCTTCCAAAAGAGATTCAGCAGTTTTTGCGTTTGCGCCCAGTAATCTCGAATTTTTGATGCCGTTGGACAAAATTGGAATTTTCTATGCAACGTCTTGCAAAAAATTCCTAAGCGGTTAGCCGCCGGCTGAGGGGAGGTTGGTCAGAGCCTGATGGGCAACTCCCTCAGCCCCCATAGCTCTACGTAGTTTGCGAGTTCAGGTAATGGCTGCTAGGCGCCATCGAAGCGAAATTATCGATCTAGCGCTGAGCGCTTTCGCATGACTGGCGTCGACTGCTCACCGGGGCCATAGTGACACGCGGTTACGAGCAAGTGATTGAGGCAGAGCTGAGACTGGCCAGCCGCGAGGCCGTGCGGCGGAATTGGCGCAGCCGTTGGTAATAAGTCTCACTTGCTTTTGTGTCAATTAAGTGGAGTGATGCGCATTTCTTTCAGTAATTATACGAAAAATCGCTATTTTTAAGCAGCCTTTTAGTGTTTAGGCTAAAAAACAAGCAGACAATGACTGAAAAGGGCTTCAAAAAGCATCGATTTCTCATAATATAAGCAGTGGAACTACAAATTCGGTAAATTCGACTGCATTGAACCTAATCAGCAACCCTTCTGAAATAGACTTTTTAAAAACCACTGATCCCCAAACCCGAACGAAATTTTCCAATTTTAACGCCCAAACGAAGTAATACAGTGTGTATGAAGACATGTACATGTGTTACAGGCCATGGGACTCAATCGTAGCAACCGCATACAGCTGCAACAAGGTCTGCTGGTTGAGAGCAGAGAGGAGTGCGCCATGAAGTCGGAAGAGCGGTGCCTCGCGCAATTCGGCAAGTCATGGTGAGGGACGGCAATCGAACGCGCCCGATCGACCTGGTTGCTGCTAGGAACCGTTCCCCCATCATTCCAATCAACCCAGTTTGTTTTTCGGTTAAACTAAGGTCCTCCTACAATACCTGCAACAAAGTTGTTTCCGACTAGTTCAACTTGACTCGGCAATTCATGGAAACGATTTTAAAGCAAAATTTTGTTTTCTTGGTTCGCTAACTGTGTTTGCTGCAGAAAAGTACTTTGAACAGATCGTTCGCCTGCAGGGGATCGGGCTAGGTAGATAGGGAGTTGGTTTATGCATTGGCGTCTCAGCCCAAATTCTAGAGGAGGCCTAGAGTACTCCATAAAACGCTCAAAATCGCACACTTGATTTACAGATTGAAAATAGCGCTAATTGGAGCTCGAATTGAGCCAAAGTACTTAAACGGGCCACTTCAAAACGGAGGCAGGGAAACCGATGGTGAAACAGAGCAAGAAGTACGAGCTCAAGGTCCAGAGGCTGTGCCACAGTTTGTTCTGTCCAGAGTACTGTTATTTAAATATATTAATATTAAAATGAAACTATTATTAATAGTGCCATTTTAATAGTATTAAATCTATATTAATATTAAAATAGAGGCCCTACTATTATATTAAATTAAATTAAAAATACACACAGGGGCTGAATATTAAAATTTATTTTTAATAGTATTTTAATAGCATTTTAATAGTTAAACCATGTTTGACAATCAAGGAGTTACAAAATTTCACCTCAGAAAATGATGAAAATTGAAGATTTCTGACTGCCCTCTGAATCTCAAATGTGTTTTCACTTGGAAATAGCGGAACTTTTCTCACTAATAGGCATGAATGACAAAAGGACTTGAATCTAGTCAATAACCTATGTCTTTCCTTTCAAAAATTTCTCTTTAACTATGCATCAATAGTTTTTTCTATAGCTACTTGTGCTCGAATGCAATTTAAAACCAGGTTCAGACAAAGTCTTTTTAAAAAATGGTAATAAATTTCCACAGAAAAATGCTTCTAAGTTGTATCTCTGATTAAATTTTCAACTAACACTAACAACTTCAAGCAAACGATGTTGTTTTGCCAGTTTGCTGAAGTGTGACCAAACCTTTTCGACTGCATTTTAGAATATACTATTAAAATGTTATTAAAATACTATTAAAATTGTTATTTAATAGTATTAATATTAAATCCAAGTTAGCAATGAACTTGGGACTATTATATTAATATTAAATTAAAATTAAA
>JASANB010000567.1:0-52493 GCA_030248155.1 Sabatieria punctata | reverse complement strand
GAGAAAACGGGCCAACTGGCGGGTAAAAAAAAATTCAAAATCACTTATGGAATTTGTACAATAGATATTCTTGATCAATTTTTGATGAGAACAACGAATCTAACGTCCGAATTTCGCTATCTCGATTTGCACAGGAGTTATGGAGGGGGGAACGTTTAGAGGCAAGGCAAATTTTTCCTTCCGAATTTATAGGATAGAACAGTTTTATCTTATCAAAACGGGGTTTCTGAATCTCGTGACGCCCTTCTTTTCACCGAAAACCTCAAAAAGTGCGATTTTTTGGCACCTGAAAATTTCAATCACACTTCTCAAAAACTGTACGTGCCAACTATGAGCTTTTCAAGCACCAGATAGTCAAGGACAAAAGCTATCGATCCATTAAAAAATATGGGGGTCATCGTTGGTAGACGGGCACTTCATACCCTCTGAAGTTTGGGTGGTCGTCAAAATTTTGCATTTTTCGACTTTTTCGGTCTGAACCATCATCTTCAAATGAATGCCATTCTGTCAATCCGAGCCCAATCGCAACATGGTTTATGGCACCGAAAAGAGCTCGCTTCATAGGTTAATTTGATATATATGTCACATATTAGTACCAGAATAAAACCCTCAATATTAAAAAGAAATTTTGGTAGTGTGTAGAAATGGAGTATTTTGGTTTATTCGTCTTCAACAGTTCTGTGACGCTGTATGGATACTCTGTGAATTGCTTTGCATAATTAGTGCGACCCTCTGACGCATTTTTTAGTTTACGCCCCTGGACCGAAAATCGGTACATACAACACTGTCATCTTTCTTGCATACCTGACTTAGTAAAACAAGAAGCTGAATTACTGGTGGTTTTTGGTTATGCCACCTACTTACTGACTGCACTCTACTACAAGATTTTTCCATAAAAAACGCCCATGGGCGCTATTTAGTTTTGTGACTTTTCATAAATTCAATGCTATTCTAAATAAGCTCACAGAGGCGGCTATTTGGAAAGTACTGTACATGGGCGTTTATTTGAAAATGGCACAACTCTCTGGCTGAGCACTGTCTGTCTGTGAATTGAATTTTTTTGCACTGATTTTTAGAACAAAACGTGATAATGGCGTGTTTCTTCAGTGAAACACATGCTTTTCGCCCAGATTTTTGAGGTTTTAATCTATTTAACATCATATTTTTTATCTCTTCGAGTAAAAAATGTTTTACCCGAATAACCGCTCATGGGTGTCTATTTAGAAAGGTTTTCCAAATAAACACCCCGGGGGGGCACTATTTCGGGGCGTTTACACGAAAAACCGGATACCATCCCACTGCGAAACTCGAACTTGCTAAAGTTGCTACTGTGAAGCCTGATTTGCATGCAGCGAAGGCTTCATGATGGATTTCACACATCGTTTGCATGGCATTCCAGTAGCTATTCAGTTTCCACAAGTATCAGAATCGATGTCTCCAGGTTTTTTTAACATCTCCTGTGAATGTCAGCCAAATCGGTTGATCCATTCCAACCCCCCAGAAAGTCTAAAATCTGCGGAAAGGGCCATTTTTAGCATTTTGGTCAACTGTATCTCTGGAACTGCTTGAGCTACAGTCAATATTTATATACATTTTGGGCATACGTACATGTACAAGTAGTAACAGGGGTCACCGATCTGTTGCCACCGATATACAGTGTACATAGGTCAAATCTCCCCGAGATGAATTTCAGACACCCCTCCGATTTTCTGGCATGTCAAGTAATTTTTTCAGCAAATTTTTCCAATTCTTTAAAAATTCAGGCACTAAAATTGTCAGTAAAACAGCACTTTTTAACATGTATTGAGCGTTTTTTAGTTACCAAACTCGGAATTTGGGCTCAGACCCTGACTAACGTCAGGTCTCCCAACCACCCTCCCCTGTCGGCCTGGCCTGCCCATGTAAATGAATGAAGTTACATGTATGGTTTTCGAAATCCCCAAAGTCTCTATTTTCTAAAAATCACATTGGCCAAACTACAGAAAAATCACATTTTTTTCCTTTGCACAAATTAGCATAACCGGAATCAGTCACTGTTGCGCAGATTATAGTTTACACCGTACTATAGAGCTTCGGCTCTTCTACATATGTACTTGGTCTGGATGCCCAAAGCGCTCCAACTCATAAATGTAAAGAAATTCGCAAGAAAAACGCAGAATTCAATGAATTTTGAAAAGTGCTTTAATTTTTTATGGAACCAAAAAATTCAGCAAAACCTTTCCGCATTTTGAAGCCAGAAACAAAAGATTGCTTTAGCCATTGCTGCAGACAATGGTCCTGAATCCAATGAGTAAACTCAGGAGGAACTAAATGCAATAGATAGCTGGACAAATGTCTTGCTATTTGCCTGCACAGTACATCTTGCTGTGGCAATTTCGTGTTCTGTACTATATATCTGAATAACACAGCATGCGTCAGACAGAGGTTGCATTTCGGAAACATGATTGGGTCACCCAGTTTTTTCTTATCGTAATCAATTTGGTGTTCTGTCAAGGTATACTTGATCTTGGTGGACCTGTTCTTACTGTAACGGCAGCGCAGCAATGTTGGAAATGTTCGTTTTTGCTGGATACACATGTAGCCTAGTAGGACATACTGCATATGCAAATGTTGATTAAGGTTTGAAATTTTTGAAATGCTTACGAATGTTGCAAATTCGATAGTCATTCGACAATTTCACCAATTGCATGTCAGTTAAGTCAGGTAGGCAAGAAAGATGACAGTACTGTATGTACTGATTTTCGGTTAAGGGGTGTAAACCAAAAACATGCGTCATAGGGTCACTAATTACGCAAAGCAATTCACAGAGTATCCATACAGCGTCACAGAACTGTTGAAGACGAATAAACCAAAATACTCCATTTCTACACACTACCAAAATTTCTTTTTAATATTGAGGGTTTTATTCTGGTACTAATATGTGACATATATATCAAATTAACCTATGAAGCGAGCTCTTTTCGGTGCCATAAACCATGTTGCGATTGGGCTCGGATTGACAGAATGGCATTCATTTGAAGATGATGGTTCAGACCGAAAAAGTCGAAAAATGCAAAATTTTGACGATCACCCAAACTTCAGAGGGTATGAAGTGCCCGTCTACCAACGATGACCCCCATATTTTTTAATGGATCGATAGCTTTTGTCCTTGACTATCTGGTGCTTGAAAAGCTCATAGTTGGCACGTACAGTTTTTGAGAAGTGTGATTGAAATTTTCAGGTGCCAAAAAATCGCACTTTTTGAGGTTTTCGGTGAAAAAAAGGGCGTCACGAGATTCAGAAACCCCGTTTTGATAAGATAAAACTGTTCTATCCTATAAATTCGGAAGGAAAAATTTGCCTTGCCTCTAAACGTTCCCCCCTCCATAACTCCTGTGAAAATCGAGATAGCGAAATTCGGACGTTAGATTCGTTTTTCTCATCAAAAATTGATCTAGAATATCTATTGTACAAATTCCATAAGTGATTTTGAATTTTTTTTGACCCGCCAGTTGGCCCGTTTTCTCATGCAGAGACAATTAAGTCTGCTTTTACTCTTCGTTTTTCCAACGTTTCAAGTTTCAGTATTGTAATACGATCCAAATATGGCCTCTCGGACCAGCCACATCTATCTATCTATAGCCATTATTAGCCTCTAACTGAATGAAACGAGCTAAAAGCGCATTTCTTGGCGTTTTGTAGCTTTTTAAAATTTTCACCCCTTCCTGAACCCAATTGAACCCCCTGGCAGAAACCCCCCTACCTCCTACCCCGACGTCGGCCCGGACCTGTTATGTACATGCATGTGCATAATGCTACGCAATAACAAGATCGTATGATTGTATGCTTGGTCTCAAACAAAGTTCGCTTTCTTTTTTATACGCTGTTCAGAAAAAAAACAATGATACAAAGAGTTCCAAAGCTACTGCTCAATAATGTTTTACACAAAAGCCTCCTCGCTCAATAATGGGTGTTTGTAGTGGGGGCGGCGGGGAATCGGCTCTGAACGGCCAAGCTCAGTTTGAGCAGCAATTTAACCAGCACTGTTTTGCCAAATGCTTTCCTATAAGCGCGGGTAAAGAGAACATGAAGCAATATTCCTCCGGTTCCATTAAAATAGCTTATCACTGGCACTACCATTTCCAGAAGCTCGTAGAACAACTGGGCGTGGACGGGCTTAGTAGAAGGATCGACGGCTATCTTCAGTTGTATGCCGAGTCCTGTCATTTGCAGCAGTACAAACAGAGTTATGGTTATGTAATTGAGAAGCACAGTTCCAATCAGAAGTCTGCGCTTCGTTTTCTCGCGAGTTCTTCTTGCAATCTCATCCTCTTGGTTGGTTGAATTTGCGGTAGCTCGTTTTAGGTGGTCGTAATATTGGATAGCGAAAAGCAATTGCAACAAAAGAAAAGTGCTGTTCACTATGATCGTCGACATGGCATTGACAGCGAATTGAACCAAATGAGCGTGCTCTAGACTAAAGTTAAAGTAACCAGCTAAACTTGAACTATTGGCCACCAGCGTGGCCCAAAGCAGCGTTATAGAAAGAGAAATTAGGATCAGCTTTAGCACAAGTCTACTAGCCCTTAATTTGTGGTTAGCGGCATTATAGTGGAACGGCTTTTTCATAGCGTATAACCGGTCCCACATAAGCGCTGTTAGAAACAGTTGATTTGTGGTTTGAAGAAGAATTTTTACTATGCCTTCAATCTGAATATCCGGCCAGCCCCAGCAACCTTGACGCCACATTCTAAACGCCATGTCAAACTCGCAGTACTGGGAGCTCCAAAAGACGTTCAGAATAAGGTCGGACAAAGTTTCTGCAAAGTGCAGATAGAGCGAAGTGCCCGGGTTCTGACCGAAAATCATGTTCTGCAGGACGTTCAAGTTTAGAAAGTTGCTAAATAAATTCAATGGAATTGAAATGTACCGTGCAAAGATAGAAAAATAAGCGCGACATTGTGATTTTAGTGTACAGAAAACGTCAACACATGCGACATACGGGTAAACTAAGGTTTGAAATTTGTAACTATAGAAGGAATACCAGAATGTACTGTCCCAATAAGTATAAAATCCAGCCTTACAGTCATTATTAACTTGAAGTCGATAATTAGCCTCTAAAAACTGCCAGGGAAGTCTTTCACTCTTCAGAAGCTTTTGTAGCAGCTCAAAATCGAAATATAGAAAGGGCGGGTAGCCACAAAGTTTAATCGAAAGTGAAATATTTAGTTTTTGCTTGTCTTTCTGTACCATCTCTAGATGGCACACGTATATTTGGCGTTCAGTTCTAAAGTCGCTACCTTCTTGGTTGTCAGTGGCGTTTTGCGAACATACTAACGGAAAGAAAAAGCAGATAAGAAGGAGAATAAGCCCCATGTTTTCTTGAAAACACCGCTCAACAGAGAAACGAACGTTCCCTTTCCTTGGAAACGGCCGTTTCTTCATTTACTGAATAGCATGCTAGCTTGCGTGTTGCTCACAAACTCATCAAATCGTTTCGAACGAAAATTCAATCAAGAACACAGGTGCCAACTAAAGCTGCAGTCACTTCGTAAGGGTCACAGTTTGCCGACGGTCTACGGTCCTCGAAATAACCCTGTAAGAATAAATGAGAAAAAAGTTCTAATGTTCGAAATTTTAATGTACTTTCTTGGCCAAATGCACTTCAATCGGAATGCGAATTGCAACATTCCGGTCTTCAACTCCGTGGCGACATTCGTGAATGCTTGGCGTCTCATTTAAACCGGTCAGACGACGAACGTTGTCTTTTCCTGATAAACATGAAGTTTAAAGATTTCTCGGCAAAATCAAATTTTCAACCTTGCTTAGGATCATAAAGCTTGATATGGTGATCATGCTTGTCGATCAGTTTAGCAATCGCAGCCTCAATCTCTCTAAACGGTACAACAAACAGACAATTACAATATGCACAGACTGTGCCTAAAACCCAGCAGATTTTCTTAATTTTCCAACTGTAAATCTCAACCGATTCGAATGAATCCTTTTGAAAAGAAAGATAGATAAATTCTTCACAGAATTGTGAAATTTTAATTAGATAATCTACTCAGTTCCTGAGATATTTATGCTCAAAATAGAAACAGATTTTGGTTATAGACAAGAACGATTCTGTTGCACTTCATAATAAAACAGATTCCTACTGCTGAGGTCTACTGAGACTTTACGGGTGAAGTGTGTGTCACCAGTAAAACCTCGTGACTTTACCGTTAGCTGTCGAAATCCTGTTTTGTTATGAAGTGCAACGAACGAAAGAAAATCGCTCTAAATCGCTTTACCGAATTCTCTGTTCTGACTTTGAGGGTAAATATCCCAGAACCAAGCAGCGCATCTTAATAAACATTTCACCAATCTTTCAAGAATTTATTTGTCTTTGGTTCCAAATAAAATTCATTCAAATCGGTTGAGATTTGCTGTTGCTACAGGTTGTTTTCTGGCACTCCCTCCCAGTAGTGCCCTTGAGCGTCGTATTGTTATTTTGCAAATTTTTACAAAAAATGTTTTACTTTAATCCGCCATCGTCGCGCATTTGTTTTGTGCTGAAGTTGCAGTGAGCTCCCGAGCCGGACCACTGGGCGCCATCGATTGGTTTAGGGTCGAAACTGACGTGAACTCCGAAATCCTCGGCCACGCGAACCAGAAGAAATCGCGCCATCCAAAGTTCGTCGGATGCTGCCACTCCTTCGGTAGGTCCGGTGCAAAATTCCCACTGGAAATTTGGTAGATTTGTGGTTCTACTTGGAAAAATATTCGCGCGTAAATATCCTCCTGTTATCCGTCACATGACGGATAATTGAGAAGGCCCATTAGCCCAACCAACCAACTTTTTGTTTTTAGGCTTAGGCTTAGGAATTGGAAGAATTGGTATCACCTGAGATAGAACAGCTTCTCCATTGATAGCACAGATTCGAAGACCTGCATAGTTTGCAGCTTTGAAGTGAGCCTGCACTACATCACGTCCGACTGCTAGGCCCGCCCCAACGGCACAATAATAAGGCCCCATTGGACCAGGAAAACCACACTTTGGCCAGCCTACAATTTGAACCGGTTTTCTGAAAATTGGACTAGATCAAACGTTACAAGATGTATCTTATGAAATTTGAGAGGGGAGGGATCCTTAACTTGAATAGTGAGGTAGTGAAATGTAAGGAGTAGTGCAATGTGAAGATTTACCTACCCAAGGGGTGACCGTCCAAGTCAAGCAGAGTGTACTCTTGCTCAATGCCAAACCAGGGCTCTTTATCTTTTACTTGCTCCATTATTTGAGCGCAGTGGAAACGCTTGTTGTTTTCTGAAAGACCTGTCCAATTTTTACTTCTGTATAGTGCTGTTTTTAGTACCCGGATACTACTGTATACGTATATCAGTCAGGCACTTACAGTGGCGTATCCAGGATTTTGGAAAGGGGGGTATAAATTTTGAAAGTGCCTGGCCCAACCAGGGTAAGAAAATTTAGCAAAATTAGCCTTCAAAAACGTGTTTAAAACGCATTCCGAGCTTAAAATTAACAGAAATTACAAGTTTTAGTAGTTTATAATGGCCTGGTTGCGCTTCTGCCCGACCAGGGCGAGAAAATTTTGAAAATTTGGCCTTCAAAAACGCATTTAGAAGGCATTCTGAGCACAAATAGACAGTTTTAGTACATAATTCATTAGTTTCTTATATTTTTGACAGACTTTTTCTTCCTACCTCCACCGCAAAGGGAGGGTGTACACACCCTACACCCCCCCCTGGATACGCCACTGGGCACTTAACGCCGTTTATGGTACCGACACCATATAAGGTGCCGGTACCATATATGGTACCCCCACCTTCGGGGCCTGTGGTGCATACATGTAACAGGGGGGGGGTCTGGGGGGGGGGTCTGCCCCCCACCCGAAATAGGCCAGACCCCCCCCCGGATGGGGACCCCCCCCCCCCGAGACCATTTCACCGACCCCCCCCCCCTCCGATTTTTCTGGCAAGTAAATTTTCGAGCAAATTTTTGCAATTTTTTACAATTTCACGCACAAAAATTGCCAAAATCGCCTGCAAAACAGCACTTTTTAGCTGTATTTCAGCCCAAATTAGCGATTTTTGGCAATTTTTAGCCGAAAAATTGCGATTTTTTCGATTTTTGAGCGTTTTTTAGTGCCCACCCCCCTCCCCCAAAATTTTGGCTCATCCCCCCCCCGGCCGGCGCCCTTCCCCCCCCCCCAACCCCCCCTCCCCCCATCGGCGGATGACCTGTTACATGTATGCTGTGGTGGTACCATATATGGTACCCCGACGTTCGAGGCCTGTGGTGGTACCATGTATGGTACCCTACCTTCGCATTGGTAACGGTACCGGTACCATATATGGTGCCACTCTGTTCAGATTCCGTACCATATATGGTACCACCACCCTGGGTACCCCTTATATGGTGTCGGTACCATAAACGGCGTTAAGTGCCTGACTGTATATGGCACTTTACAAAATCTGCTCTATAAGAAACTAACAATAATAGTATGTGAAGTTCTTTGCTCAGATAACGACGTAGTTGTGAAAAATAGGTTCTTTACTTACATCAGAAACCCTATGATTGCATTATTTACTGTTTTTCTTCATAGAAACGAGGTTTACCACCAAAATACTGTATTTTTCGCGCTTGGATAACTGCTTACTTCAGAATAAAAATCTGTCTTCATTAATAGTACCCGGGGTACTATAAACAGCACTATACAGTATGTACTGCAGTGGTTGCTTTACCTGTAGGCACTAAGTTAAATTCACTGTCGTGGGCATAGGTATCACATAAAATCAGTTTGTGCTTTTTGGTAGGGTTGTCACTGCTGTAGTGAAATGGGTCGTCATACATTGCCTTTGGCAGCAGAAATCGCTGAGAGTCCTTGTTAGTTTGGGACATGTAGGTGCCGAATCCACAGAAACCCCATTTGGGCACGTCCGACAACTGTTTCAGTTGCTTATAAAGCAGGCGGGTTTTGCAGCGCACCGCTTCCCGTGTGCCGTCCACCCAGACATACGTTGCAAACACCTATGTATCTAGTTTTGGAAATTCAGGCAAAATCAAACAAATAAGCTCTACCTTATTGTCATCTTCTGGTAAAGCGTTGTATCTTCGCAATGTTTCCTTCCAAGACGCCGGTACACTGTTCATGTAACTGTATGGTTGGGCCATTTTGCTGAAAGATCACAAATAGAAGGGTTTCAATACTTTGCAAAATAGTTTTCTGTGAATCAACACACGTAACCAAAAGAATGGAAAGTCAGTAACAAGCTTTATGGACGCATTTACAAATAGACACTAAATCATAATATCCCTGATTATTTTCATTGTGCCTAGACAGCGTTTCAGTAAAAAGCTGCTTCTTTTTCATCGGCTTCTTCTCCTTCTATGGAAGAATTGTCCGGGGTTCCTAACGCACTGTCAATCGAGTCAGAATCAGCTTCTTTGCCAATCTGTAGAGTAAAAGGACGTTCCAGTGGTTTCTGGTGACGTTCTTGAATCAATTTTGCAAGATGAACCCTGAAGAATGATAAAAATTTTCTAGATTTCGTCCGTATGTTTAGAACCTTACGTACTTGTCACTTTCTGTGACAACATAGTAGATATTCGGGAGGTCGAATCCATTGAACGAACTAGCTATGCACGCAGAGTAGGCCCCCATCCCCTATAAAGTTTTAACATTCTGTAGATTTTCTTTGTAACATTCAGCCTTGCTAAACCTCAAACATAAGCCAGTCTCCTATTTGTAATTCGGGTAGTTCAGTGTTTTTGTACAGCACATCGGCACTATCACAGGTAGGTCCCCAGATCCGGCTGGGGTATTTCGGATCCAGATTAGACTTGTCCTGCAAACACTGAGCTGAACGATTCAGATTTTCCATAAGTTAGTCAGATTTACCTTGCCGAGAACTTCAAATGGAGGGTAGATGCTGTAAGTTGGAACACAGTTAAAAGAACCGAAAACGCCATCCATTATGTAGTAAAAGAAGCCACCGTCATCTGTTTCTGATTGGTCTGAAAATATACTCTAGTGACAAATTGATGTCTCAGTCTAAACAAATTCCTACCATTTTCATCTGTTATGTCACTGGCTTGAACTTTTCTTTTGGCAAAAATCTATAACTAAATAAATCAACAAATAGATTTTCTTTTCTAAAAACCTATTTCATCACTTGCGTGCAAACGGTGGCAGAGGGCATGGCGAAATACCGGCCTGGCTCGGCAATAAACGATACGTTTTCCAGCTCGCCAAAATGCTTGTCAATAGATTCATTCACTACTTTAGAGATCTGAACTAGTTCCGTGTTTCAACTATGACAGCAATCTGAATGCAGCAGCACCTTCAAAAGTGAAACTTCTTTAGAGCAAAAACCAGGATAGCCGCCGCCGATGTCAACCAAGCTCATGGGCTGATTCAACTCTATTCCGACCGAGAAGATTTGGCGCGCATGGCTGAGTGCCCGATCGTATGTGCTGGGATCTTTGCACATTCCCCCGACATGGAAGCTGCAAACCAGTGTGAGTAGGACTAATATAATTATTGAGAGTATAATTTTTGCTCAAACCTGATTCCAACCACTGTCAGACCCAGTGCCACTGCTTTTCTAAGAAGGTTGGGAGCCTGAACCGTTGGCTCGATGCCAAACTTTTTACTCAGTTGAACGAGAGCTGTTGGATCTCCTACTTGGATTCGAATGACCAATCTGGAAAGGTTTTAAAACTAAAAATAAAGCAGAACAAGTTTTTGACTCTGAATTCTGTTGCACCTGAACAGTATCGGATACTGTTGGAAAGTCCGGGGTTAAAAAAATAAGTTCAGGTTCAAGTCAAGTCAAAATTGAAATTCAGGTTCAAGTCCATCATCTAAAAAACCTGGACAATAGGTTCAGGTTAAAGTCCACTGCTATCAAAAACTGTAGAATTTTGCACTGCTTGCAACTTTTCTGGACCTTTATAAGCGTGTCCACTGGCAGTGGAAGACCCCAGATCAGACTTTTTATAGGGCAGTACTTTCGTTTCTGACATTTTCAGTTTGAAAAATAGGTATATAAACATGAAACCATTAAATTTCTGTGCAATCCAACCGAAAATTTAACGAATTTTGCCTAAAATTGCACTCAAAATTTGAACCTATTGAGTAAGACCATGGTGGTCCAGCTAGAGCAAATCCCAAAATATGATGGCGCCATCAAGCTTAGCGCGCGTACCAACGGCATGCCTCAACCAAGTAGGACGTGTGACCCGCCGTTCGATGCATCTCTGCGCTGGCTTTCTAATGACTTGACTCTATGCCTTAGGCGGAGAATGTTTGGGTGCAAAATTCCAAATTTTTCCGACACATTCAGTCCAGAGTTGATAGAATTAACTGGTTCATGCACCAAAATACTCCTCGGCCAACATAGAATGTAAATAACACAACCTGGTGGTCGGATATTATGAACAAGTCCATGCAGTGTTTTACATGTTTGTGTTACCTGACAACCAGCCGTGCACATGTGTGCAAAAAGCTCAATTTTCCCGCTAACGAAAACAAATTTACAGATCTGTTGAATATGATTTTTAGCGCATATCAAGAGCTTTAATTTGGTGCATTGAATGCCCTTGTAGCATATCGGCAATACCTTGCGCATTTGCGATTTTTGTTTTTAACCTGATACGAGAGCTGTATTTTTGGCAGTGTTTGCTCTGTTTCTTGTGCCAAAACGACAGCATCCAGTCCATTCTGCTACCAAACGATACGCCAGACCTTGCTGCGTCTTTTGGTGGGCAGCTTATTTGGAATGGTCCACGCTTACTGTAGGTATTGAATAAAAACTATCAAGCATTAAAGTCAATTTGTTTCAGCTAGCCTACACCTACAATGCCACCGTCTTCCGCCAACTGGTCTGGTCTCAAAGACTTTAGTTCTTCAGCACAATAACACCAACAGACTTACAATTAAGTCATACATGTAACAGGTCATCCGCCCATGGGGAGAGGGGGGTTGGGGGAGTCTGATCCAAAATTTTGGGAGGGGGTAGGGCACTAAAAAACGCTCAAAAATCGAAAAAAATCGCAATTTTTGGGCTAAAAATCGCCAAAAATCGCTAAATTAGGCTGAAATGCAGCTAAAAAATGCAATTATAGATAAAAATAGAGCTAAAAAGTGCTGTTTTATAGGCGATTTTGGCAATTTTTGTGTCTGAAATTGTAAAAAATTGCAAAAATTTGCTCAAAAATTTACTTGCCAGAAAAATCGGAGGGGGGGGGGGGTCGGCGAAATCGTCTCGGGGGGGGCATCCGGGGGAGGGGTCTGAGCTAAGTCGGGTGGGGGGCAGACCCCCCAGACCCCCTGTTGCATGTTTGAATTAAGTCCCTGCGGTCGACCACGGAGCAAGATTGGAACGTCATGGCCCTAAGCAATTTTGTGTTGTATGGTTTGCACTGTTCTACTAGGCTGCAGTAAATTATCTTGAAAAAGTCTGTAAAAAAGCGCTAATCCATCAGACGCTGCTATTAATAAAAGATAGACGCACAGGTTCTACTTGAGATGGCAATCAATTGAGGCCCTAGCCTCAACCTCTGACCCCAGGTACATCAAATAACATTCATTTGGCTGCGGTAAACCCAAATCCACTTGCAGATTTTCTGCTCATTGTAACTTAATTGCTAAGAAAGCCCGAGTAGTCTCAAACCTAATTTTGTCAACATTTGAGCTAAAAGATCCCGATTTTCTGGTCAAAATGTTTAAAACCTATGTCCGCCCTAAGTTGGAATACGGTACTCAAGTTTGGTCTCCGTATTTAGTCAAAGATGTGCAGAAGATCGAATCTGTCCAGAGGTTTTTCACCTCGCGGATCCCTGGATTAAGTGCACTTCCATATGAAGTCCGTCTAGTTGCTACGGGCCTTCAATACCTGGATGTACGTAGAATACAAGCCGATCTTGTATTCGTTTTTAAACTGTTACACGGCCTGATCGACATGCCATATCAGCAATTTTTCTCGCTCTCTCCATCTACTACCACTCGCAGCCATTCGTTGCAACTTTCTGTACCTACTGCTCGGTCTAATGTCAGACATAATGTTTTTGCTGGCAGGGTTGTTCCGATTTCGAACAGCCTGCCAGATGAAATCGGTCACTCTCAGTCTTTAAAAGCTTTTCAACAGGCAGTCAGTCGCATCGACCTTTCGCGTTTTACTAACAGATAGGGTTGAGTTCTAAAATAGCCAATTGGCTTAATTCAATCCTTCTTCCTTGCATGTGCTAATTTGTTTCTTCATTTTGTGTCGTGTTCGTGTACTTTTCTGTAGTGTGCCTGGGAAGTAAAATTTCAATTGCAATTTCAATCGCTTTGGGCTAAGCTATGGACTGAGCTTTACTTTGGACTGAGCTATGGCCCAAAAACCACTCAGAAATCAGTGGCAAAAAAGAGCCAATTTAGACCACTGTACTCTTGGACAGCTAGTGTTGGCGCCAGACGTCGTATGACGCTGCCGTTGCAACAGAATTGTAGATCTGGTCGTTCTACATCGTTTGCCGGGTGGCGCACCAGTCTTCGATCAAAACTGAATGAACGGCAACGTTTCCCGTTTGTTTAGCCGGAAAATCGAGACTCAGAGCAGTAAAATTTGAATTTCGCACCCAAAAATTCTCCGCTTAAGTCTCTGCTCTCCGCTTTATTCTCCGCGTCGAGTAGCTCATTGGAATGTCAGTGCAGAGACGCATCGAATGGTGGGTCAGACATTATGATTGGTTGAGGCGTGCCGTTGGTACACACCCTGAGCTTGCTGGCGCCCATCATATTTTGGGATTTGCTGTAGCTGGACCCCCTCAGTAAGTCCAATTAAACCGGACAGGTTCAAGTCCACAAATTTCAGGTTAAAAACGTATTGATAAGTCCAGGTTCAGTCGGACTTACCAACAGTAGTATCCAGAACAGAAGTAGTACATGTAGACTCTTGAGGGGCAAAGAAAACAAAATATGTACAGATAGCCTAATGATTATTATGAGTGTGTCTCAAACATAAAAACCTGTATAACCATTTCTAACTATTTTTCAGTTCGGTAATTTATATTTTTCAAAAGGTTTCTGGAGTTAGAATTTATACCTTGCTGAGGGAAAGTGTTTCTGAATCTTCAGAAGTTCCTCCTCATTGTCCACAGTCATCAAGTCGACTCCCATCTGCTTTGCATAATGCAGTGCACTGACTGGTTTGCAAGTGTTAGCAAAGATGATGCGTTCTGGTTGTAGACCCATTGACAGAATTTGCTTGATTTCGCCCTGAAGTCAATGTTTCCATGGTTGACAAGCAAATTTTACTGCTCACTTTGCTGGCACAGTCGAAGTTTGCACCTAACATTGCCAGAAGTCTCAGATGAACTGGATCTGGGTTTGCCTTAACTGCGTAGAATGGATGCACTCTGTAAAAGATCTGTCATAAAGTGTTGGATTTAGGGCAGGACTTGCATACCATCTTAAATGGTAGGTAAGAAAATCATGTGGCTTACTTGGGCATGCACTCAGCCCAGTGGTTCCATTTGTACAAAACACAGCTAAGCGAAAACAGGTGAAATGTTTCAGCGCATTCCTGTAAAAAGGCGCGCTGTCTTCAAAAACATTCACATCTTGAACTTACGTCAGGGTCCAAGTTGTTGACTATCATCCTTGCGCAGAAATCAGCAGTAGCATCATCAGCTACTGTAAACACGGTCTGATCCTCAATCGTTAGGTTTTTCATATTTGCTGAGGCGACACAGCTGGTCGCTGTAAAATGTGGATTCTGTCTCAGATTACTGTGCTTATAAGCCCCGCAGTTTCTATTGTTGCATCACTATATTTGTACAGTTGGAAGGGGTGTTGAGCGGTTTAAGGCTGCCATGAAAGGCGCACCTGGGCATTTGTGAATGAAATGCAGCTGATGGGATTGCGCCAAGTGGGTGGTGCTTGAAAGGCTTGCTTTACTGTTTGTTCAAGTGTTGATCTGGCTGTTTAATGAATGAGGTGGAGTTTCACGTGAATTATGGCTCCACTATAGAAATAGTTATGCCGCCTGCTTACCCACCGTTTTATCCCAATTATCAAGTTTGGAGCACTAAAAATCCTGTTTATTTCTTTCCTGCTTTGACAACTGAATCTAGCACTTATTCCACCTCTACAAATAGATCAGACTTCAGTTCCGAACTGCCATACACCTTGCCTCCTCAAGGTGTTCTGGAGATAGTTGAGCCTATAGGAGTGACCCTCCTTTACTTCATCTACTGCTTTTGCGTTTGTGAAATTTTCCGTCAGATTGCTGAGCGTTTGGTGGCTGATGTGGAATTGAAATGGATGTTGATAGAGTTTAGTGGAACGCTTCAAGTCTGTGTTATGTTGCATGAAGGCGGCTTTGTATTGGTGAGATATGGCCTCGACTCATACACTTTAACGTTGTTCCTTCTGGTTGTTTTGCACTGTCTGACAATCAGGACTGCATATGCAAATCCCTGTCTGCTTTTGTATCTCTATGGAGTGAACTGGATGGGATCGATGTGCACTGTGGCCTTCTTGGCTTGTCAGTGTGCTGCCGCTTTCGCCACACTGAGATTGGCGGAAGGATTTTGGTATTTTGGTTTGAGGGAAGATCACCTTGAGAATTACAAGTTCTTTGTTTGTCAGTCCCATGTTCAGGTATGATAGATATTCAAACTCGCGTATGCTGGCATTTAAAAATGCTTGCTGACCGTTTTACAGTCGGACTGTTAACGCCGTTTATGGTACTGGCACCCATAATAGTACTGGTACCATAAATAGTACCCCCACGCCCATGTTCGGGGACAGTGGTGGTACCATATGGTACCCCTACCCATGGCCATGGGTGACACCATGTACCACTACCATATGGTACGAAATCTGAATAGAGTGGTACCATATATGGTACCAGTACCGGTAACAACGTACCATACAGTGGCGTATCCAGGGGGGTGTAGGGTGTGTACACCCCCCTTTGCGGTGGAGGTAGGAAGAAAAAGTCTGTCAAAAATATAAGAAACTAATGAATTATGTACTAAAACTGTCTATTTTGTGCTCAGAATGCTTTCTAAATGCGTTTTTGAAGGCTAATTTTGCTAAATTTTCTTACCCTAGTTGGGCAGCGGCCCAACCAGGCACATTCAAAATTTTACACACCCCCCTTTCCAAAATCCTGGATACGCCACTGGTACCATATATGGTACCACCACAGACCCCGAACGTGGGGGTACCATATATGGTACCACCACAGACCCTGAACGTGGGGGTACCATATATGGTACCCCACCACAGACCCCGAACGTGGGGGTGCCATATATGGTACCCCACCACAGACCCCGAACGTGGGGGTACCATATATGGTACCGGTACCTTATATGGTGCCACCACAGGCCCCGAAGGTGGAGGTACCATATATGGTACTACTACCTACGGTACCTACCGGTACCATATATGGTACCGGCACCTTATATGGTGTCGGTACCTTAAACGGCGTTAAGTGCCTGACTGATACATACATATATGGTACCAGTACCATAAACGGCGTTAAGTGCCTGACTGTTTCAATTAAGTGAAGTTTAGATCAAACCTTTGTATGGAATGCTGTGTGAGGCCATAGCAACTGGTATAAACCGAATTATCACAATGAGTGCTCTGGAGAAAATTCCTAGATACTGGTATCTAGTCTCTGCTGCTACTTGGGCTTTCCTTGTCCGGGCAGGTAGTCCTTATGTTTGTGTTGATTAGTGAAAGAAAATTTGCATATCAGGTCTCCATCTGACTGGCTGCTATCAGAATCCAATATTGGCCAGTGCTATGAGCTTGGGTTGTCATGGGGATACACCTGGTTCTCATGCTCTTGTCTATTGGATTGGTCCGCTGATAGGTTTTCAGATCGCTAGCTTAATCTACATCCATAAATGGAATTGCCCGGTGGAAATGTGGAAATATTTCAAAAGTTTTGTTCCTATGAAGGTTTTACAAAGTCTGTGGATTGGACACGGTTCGGTTAATGATGTTAGAGTTGAAGAAGTAGAGATGGAACGTGAAGAGGTGGGAACAGTGGCCCTCCATCAGCCGGAGGATGGTTCCGAGTCTAGTGATGAGATATTTGAGCCCAAGTGGACCACACAGTTCTCAGCTAAGGGAAGAAAAGGCTACAGGAAACTGCAAAGTGAACATAGAATGGCATGAATTGTGCTCTGTTATGCTTTCTCCTGAGTGTTTGAAACAAAATTTATGCAGATTTCCGATTTCTGAAAACACTGTGGTGAAGGTTTCTATGGTATAGAACAAACCTTAAATATCAAGTTCATTCCTTTGCTGAACGTCCTGCTAAAACTTGCGTATCTTCATAACTGATTCACTGATTTGCTACCAGAAAGTGCAGATTTCTTAACTATGGGATTTTCGATCGTATTCTAGAAACTCCTCAATTTTCTGCTCTTTGCGCTACCATACAGGGGTGCCCACTCATTTTCTAATGCCCAATGGCAATGCCCAGGTAGCCATAGCAAATAATGTATTAGCACATTACTCTATTTTGACAACTACGTATCGCAATACTGAAGCTAGCGAAGTCAGTTGGGTGCGCTAAATCGTCTGCCCGCAACTTTTGAATTCCCGGAATCACTTCAACATAAAATATTTTGCAGGATGTAACTTTGCAAAACTAACTTCAAATTGATTTCCACCAACTTGAGGAAATTGTTATTTTTTAGGAGTTTAGGCGGGCTGTCTGAAGAAGTTAGTCAACGGCTAAAGCTTTATGAGCACAACACAGACTTGCATAAATGCAACAACAGATATGCAAATTTCAAAAAGCGATCACAGTCACCTGTTTGTTACTCTCCCGTAATCATGTACTGAGCAGCGGCTTCAGGAAGCGTGTAAATGAAAGCAGCGAAAAAGAAGAAAACAAGTAACAGCATAACTAAAGCAAGACATTTCCATTTTATTTCTTCCCAGACACTGTAACGCAGAAACTTGAGAGGATTGGTGTACCATGCGAATGAAGTTTCCGGTCGGCTGAAATATTCAAATATTTTTGAATGCAAATTGCTGCTTGGGTTTTATGATAATCTCAACTTGCACGTGCACCCGTTTGTATCAAACACAGCAATATAGTTTCTGGTAGTAAAATATGCATGTCAAACCATCACAAAAGGAAGACAAATTAACAGTCACAAACAAATTAATTCAAATAATCAGGGCAGGTGGAGTGGAATGTATACTATTTACAAAAATATAGCACAAAGGTGTAGCATACTATACTACTTGTACCGTAACCAACAAAGCCACATAACCATAACCTCCTGAAGATGGTGCAGAGAAAAATAAACAGTTCAGACAGAATTCAGGAAATTGTAAACACAGCTAATGTTTGCCCAAAATAAGAGACTGAGCAGTGGCCTCAGGCAAAGTGTAAACAAAAGCACCGATGAAGAGTAAAACCAGAAGAATGGCAATGAACACCAAGCATTTGTATTTCAACTGATCCCAGACCGCAAAACGCAGGAACTTCAATGGACTGGCAAACATTGAAAAGGAGGTCTCAGGACGACTGAAACATAGGGTACAGTAGGTACACCAACACCACTAGTCTGAAGACAGCACATTATTTCACTTTATAAAAAATGTTAAAATTTTACAGTGTACAGTGCGTAATGTTGTTGTTGCTGTTGCTGTTGGTCTTGTTCTTGTTGCTGTTGTGGTTGTTGTTCAAATTGCACTGTCCTTTTGGGCAGCAGGACACCCCGTACACTATTCGGGCTCTTCAATGGGCTAGCCCTGCACAACAACCCTCCCCCTTGCTGTCATCAGGTGCAACGGCAGCTCTGGTTCGATTCCCATCTACCTATTTTCCATCACTAGCTTTCGGTAGCCAGGGTCTGGTCTTGTTTTCACAAGAATTCATCGTGAATTGTGTGTGCAGATGACTTTGTGTTAGGTACATAAGTGAAACAAAAAAGTGCTAAAAAATTAGCACTATACTTCGGTTCAGGCAGCTGATCAGGTGGCTCTCTTCCTTTCCCAGCAGGTCGCGCCTCCGCCTCCTCCTCTGACAACATCTGCAGCTCCAAATCCACAATACCCTAAACGGTTATAGCAGTTGAGGTATTTGTTGATGAGCTCTGTCCTACTGCTAATGTGGCATCACCGGACTCCTCGATCTTACTGAAGGGCCACCAGCCTCGCACGCGCTTCTGTCTGAACAAATTGCAGTGGAACGGGTTCTTGACAAGGTCTATGGTCTTCAGATTGCAGGCACGAGCTGCCTTTGTTCCTCGCGGCAATTTGGTCAAATCAATAACAAGACTTCCTGAAATTTATAATTTGTGCATGCATACACTGCACTAAACTGTGCAGTACTGAGCTACAACTGCACTGCACCAATTGTTTTCAAACAAAGAGGACAAATAATGAAGAGATTCTAACCTAAACAGTCATCCCCACTGAATGTGTCTGCGTCCCAGACCTCCAGGAAGATTTTAGGTTGAATTTTCTCTTGGTAATCGGCTAACGAATACCAACTCTGTTTGTTCCGGTAGACAATCTTTTGTTCGGCATCCAGGTACTCAAACCGGTAAATAAAACGATAGTTGAAATTTCCTTCACCACTCAATGATCTAAAATTGAAGGTGAAAGGTCTTTGCAAAAGTCTCAGAATACAAGGAAGTAAACGTGAACCTGAAATGCACATCGGTCTGCTGTGCATCGACATCAGGACCCATTATGTAGCTGGAAGATAAAAAATTGTAATGGAAGAAACAAGCTTAAAACATAAAAAATACATACCCCTTGATGTACTGGTCAACACTTTTACTGCCTGTGATTGGGTTCACGTCATCAAGTGGAATTTTTTTCGTATCCCAGATCACAATTCGAAGTTCATACCTAGCAGTAGAGCATAATTAAAAACAAGAAATTCCACCAAAAGCATTAGAATCAAGTCGCTAACAACATATCATTGGTGATATCGGTACCATAAATGGCATAATAACAGGAGTTTTTACTGGATCTTGAACATAACTGTTACCATAACCATGATAACTGTATCAATAACAGGTAGTTCAGTGAATACCATATGTACGTACTTAGCTACCTGACTAGATGCAAGAAAATAGAATACGTTTTGGGCTTTCTTGGAGTGATATCCAATGCTGAGTTTGGTACCAAGTCTGCAGTTGGGAAAATGTGTACGAACATATCCAGGGTGCCCTAAAATTTTCTATTTGGGTTAAGCGCCACTGCTAGCATGTACAATTACTTGCACAGTGCCTGGGAGTTCGGGGAGATACAGGTTCCTGTTCTCGACATGTTCGGGGACCAAGGCACAACCAAATTTAGGCATTTCGTTCCAGTTGTTCAAAGCGTAGAGTGCAACGTTTTCACTATTTACAGCAACCAACTGACCTTCTAAAACAACTCCACCCTTTTTTCTTCTGTATGGCTAATACGATTCAGTAATTTTTCGCTAACCATTCTATTCTACAGTACAGCTATTCTATTACCAGGTACATTTATAGTGAAGCAGTCTAATGTCACTCAATCCAGAGGTGCTGGGTTCGATTCCCGGCCGGGTAATAGCCCTTCTTTATTACTTATCCTCAACATTTGTAGTGCTATCTTTCTAGAATAGTCAGCATTGATAACGGCAAATGGTGCTGTACTGTACGTATCACATGTACTGCATAGAAAATGTGATGGAAATGCCCATTTTTTGTAATTGCTCCACTGATAGTTGGTTAGTTAGGGTGAGTCATAGTTATGTACCTTCATTCTTTTCCTTTGGTGGAGTGAACACCTTTGTACCAATGGTGACCGATCCTGGTTTGTACCTTGGATAAGGCAACTCATGTTTCTCACACAACTTTTTCAAAATCAATGACGGTTTCTCCACATCCAACCAGGCACAGTAGCCCTTCCTGAAGGTGCGCAAAATCTATTTAAAAAGCCTAAGGTGCATCCTGTGTTACGTTTCATATTTGACTGGCAAGCCACAATTTGCACGGTGTTTGCAGTACCAGCGTTGTTCCAGATCGATCTTGGTCTCGCCCATCAGATCATCTCTGGAGAATCGATCATAATCCCACACTTGCACACAGAGGTCAGTGTCGGGCGGAAAGCTGGCATCAAACTCAAAGAATCGGCCGAACACTGGGTTCAGCTGATTGTTGATGCGATGTTTCTTGTCTTCAATTTTTCGTTTGCCCAGTGACACTACCAAATATGGGTCAGCCTTGCCCGTTGAATCTTGTGGCCGTAGTTGATTAGCCTTCAAGCTTTGTTTACACAAGGGAGACACGTCAAAGTTACTGGGTTGGGATCAGGGATGTGAGGTGTGTTTTTTCCGGTGTTTTTTTCCGGAAAAGAACCGGTTTTTTCCTAAGGGTCGGCAAAAAACATAAATCGCGGAAAAAACTCAAGCTAAAAATAGCTCATTTATGTCATTTTTCTAACCAAAAATGGACTTTTGTGATGTATAATAGGCCATACTGACTCAAAACTGTTGGAAAACAACAGAAAACACCAAATTTGGCATGATAAATCAAAAATGCAAACTGCTGTAAGAAAATTTGCATATAGGGTTTATTGATGAAGCCTGTCAGCGACTGTTTCATGACTGTTTCGTGATTTATATCTATGTAACACGTGTATTTCTGGTCTGAAAAGACTGAAGAAGGCGCTAGAAAGCGTTAGGAATCATAAAACCAGTCTAGGATACTCAGAACTTGGGCTGGAGTTTTTTCCGCGATTTAGGAAAAAACCGGGAAAAAACTAGAAAAACACAGGCCGAGGTTTTTTTCGGAAAAATATACAACCCTGGTTGGGATGCACTGTACCTTCACTATGTAAACTCGGACAGTGACTTTGACTGGTTCAGGATCTGGCACATCCACGATAGTTATGTCCTCTTCTTCTGGTTCTTCGATCTGCACTCCAATTGTGGGTCCATTGGCCATGGAATTTGGCAATTTCGAAATGTGAATATTGCCCTTAAATTTGTGTACATTGTTACATTAAACTCTGCATTTCTTCTCATTGCTACTTTGAAAGTTCCAGCGTATCGTTTAAGCTCATCCATGAAGCTGAATGTTCGCTTGCCTCTGTAAAGCTTAAAGGAGCGAAGCTGGTCTGAGAACCTTCCAAATTCTTCCTCCAGCTCTCCAGTGTAAATCTAAAAATTGTCAGATATTATGTCCAGTCCATCAATAATAGTTTCACTGTTTTCACTTAAGAGGAATAAAGTCAATATAAAGCACCTTCAGTCTCTGAATGAGGCTGGTATCAGCGTCTGTAGTGGGCCCACTTTGCTTGGTTGGCACTACATCTCGGCGTGCTCCTTTCTTTTTCTTGTTTCGGCTCTTAACTTTATCCTAAAGTATATAATAAGTAGCTGCTGCGCCACGTTGTTTGGACAGTTTGTACAGCAACATCGAAAGCTTTGTCGATCACTGCGAACACCGATTTCTTCATTATCTTTGTTGCTTCTTTGGAAAATGATTTCTCTTTGATTTTCTTGAACTTCTCCCGCTTTTTTCGTTGTTCTTCCTGAACAGATACTTCTCACAACACTCATAAAAACTAAGGTTTCTTACAGCTGCAATACAGTATAGTTCAGAATACACTGTAGAGCAGAGCAAGCAATCGATAGAATGATTGCTAAACTTACCTCAAGATCCTGCACAGAAGCATAATATTTGCTCCACCAGTCAAGTACAATTTCAGGTTCCTTCTTCTTCTTCTTTTTCCTCTCTTTGTCTTCTTTACTGTCTCCTCCAACTGACACCACTAATTCGCTGCCCCCTGAGGCAGGAGTCTGCTCACGTTTCTCTGCTCTGGCAGTTAGAGGTCTTGTACTGCCATCAGCTGAAACAAACCACCAGAACAGACATACAGTGGTTCACAAATTGAACTTTTCTTCATACCCATTCCAGTGTGTTGTTCTTGTTTTTCTGCAACAGTAGCCAAGGC
The DNA here is from genome assembly GCA_030248155.1 of Sabatieria punctata. Classification (NCBI taxonomy): domain Eukaryota; kingdom Metazoa; phylum Nematoda; class Chromadorea; order Araeolaimida; family Comesomatidae; genus Sabatieria; species Sabatieria punctata. The sequence goes on along the minus strand of JASANB010000567.1, from coordinate 29,544 downwards.
TGATTGACTGCCCTTTAGCGATCCTTTGACTGATGTCTCGATCTTGCTGCTTATCTTGGAGACCACACTCCTTCGGTCTTCTTCTTCTACCTTTTCGGTGGACTTTCTGGACCGCTGAGATATAACGCTCTTTGTTTCCTCTTCTTCTTGTTTTGATTTACGGTCTGCCTCTAGTTTTCTGCCGAGCCTACGTTTTGCCGCTGCACCTGGCACCACAAGCTGTTGACGTTGGGCAGGCTAAACGTACGTTCTAATGACTATTCTAGCCTCATCCCACATTTTGACTACATACAGCAGAATCGGCTGAAACCACACTTCGCTCATCATCCTTTTTCTTCTTAGCAATTGCCCGACTCACGCCACCACCACCAAAGAGAGGTTTGCGTTTTGTCGGGGGCGTACCCTGGGACACCAAAGCAAGGGGTAGGTAAAATAAAGACATCTACACACACACAAACAACAAAAAGCATACAGGCAATGATGATGTCTCCTCATAGCTTTCCTTGCTTGTTTTGCGGCCTGCGCTCTTTCTCCCTGGGATATCTGGTACGCTGCGATACAGGGCATCCTCTTGTTGCTAAATTTGCTTTGGAGCGGTGCAACAAATACCACTGCACACACGAAACTGCTACCACTGAGCCGTCCACTGGTGGGAATGGAAGGACCGGACATGCTTCATCAGGAAAATCTGCCCCTTCATCTTCCCCTTCAAACGCTTCATTCGAATATGCTTTTCGGGGATCTTTACTGACAAAGAAGCCTCTTTCGTCTGTCTAAAAATGATTGCATTGTTTCCCATTCTTTTGCAAAAGGATAATAAATATTACACCAGAACCAGAGATGTCTTAACTTCACAGGAAATATTTCATAAAAATTTTTGACAAGAAATGAAGTTTTTTTATATATAAACGTAAATAAAAAAGATTGGCCACATTTCAGAGAAAATAATGAAACAAACGAAGCAAGTTTATTTCAAGTTGTTAGATTGGACAAAACAGACTGATCAAACGCAATCTATGGCAAACCTGCAGAGGTTCTGGAGTATGAGTTCCCAATGAAATTGCACTCAAGCGTAGCGATTCCGTGGAGGTACCGGCCTCAGTTCTGCTCTCATCCATTTCTTCTGCATGTTCATCCACATCGATCAGAGGAGCTGCTTCGCTATGAGACACACTGTCCTCATCAATCACTACAGCCACATGCTGAGGCTCTTCTGAAGAAGTTGAAAGCATTCCTTCTCAATTAGGGTGTAGCATCTTACTCTGTATTTCATGACCCGTGAGATAAGCGTCTATGTTGTCAATCACATGTGTGCCGATCAGTACAGAGCGACCAAAGGAGCGACTGTCCACAACTCGCAATGTCATCGGCGGTCGGTGGTAGGAATTCTCTGGCAGCATCTGAACAAAAATTTGCATGTAGTGGTGTGCATCCAGCAAGTTGGTCGCCTACCACATCCATCATTTTGATGAGTTCGGTGAAATTTTGCTGCTTCTTGTAGTTGAGTGACTCAGAGCGAAGGACAGAGCCACCAACCTAAAAGTCGGAATTAGATAGAGAACTAAATAGGAGTTTGAGATACTTCGATTTCGATCTTCGGTTTATCAACTGACATGAAGCCAGGGAATTTGAGGTGGCGAACCCCAAAGAACATGGCTTCGACTCTGTAAGGAGATAGACGAGGTCTGATTCCTTCTGGAATGGGAAGTCTAATCACTCCACTGTCCACATGGTCTCCTTTCAACTGTGGTAGCTCTGGGTAGTCTCGCATGTCAGAGGACAACTGAAACAGGCAGAAATGTTTCAGTTTTGGCTAACTAAGCTACCGTAAACCTGAATCAGTTCGAAGCAAGCCAATATTTCTCCCACCCTGTACCGTTCTTTGTACACTGGCACCCAATTCAGTAGTGGTGGAAACTTGGGCTTTTCATAGCGTTGTCGAGCCAGTTTTACAGTTGGGTGAGTTTCGGCAAAGCCAAGGAACTCTATGGAGCCCTGAAACGTTCAACAACTCGGCAGCGTACTTGTATTAACAAAAATCTGAATGTTACATCGGGGTCCTGGTCGTAAACTTGAAGAATGACTTTGGGTGGATTCTTGGCCATGTCCGCAGGGGTTCCAAATAGCTTGACAGCGGGAATTATGAGGCATTCGTCCCAGAGGGGATTGACCGTTTGTTCAAGAACCTGGAATTTGAATTTAGCCCCTTTTTAACATTTGACATTGATATTACCTGTGACTGTATAGCGTTGCCAACAAATAGAATTCTGACAAATGGATCACTAAGACCAGACTCATCGGAGGGCATCAAGGCACGTCCTTGGAATAAGTGGCAGCGAAGTTCATAGGCATGGCTTTCTAAATTGTCTTGCCTTTTATTTTAGTCTTACTGTGATTTTCAAACAGATACAGTTTCACCATATAACCTTTTGTTCTGATCTCAAAGGTTATCTATCATTCAGTGAGTTATAAACAAATAGTATTACATGGGTCTATAGCTTGATACACAGAAAAAAAGTTACCGCTAATGGTAATTAGGTAAGTTATGCGCTCATGCCTCAGCAAGGTTTGTACATTGCATAGCGTATTATAATTAGCACGTACTATTAAGTACTGTACATACCTTTGCTGTAATTGATCCATTGTGGTGGAACGTACGATTCAGACTTTGTATCCTTGTTCTTCACACTTTGTATGTAGCCCCCAGGTAAACCGTCCAGATAGGTTGCCATCTGACTCCTCAGTCCCAGCCACATATATGCAGTAATCTGACCACGAATTTCGTAGTTCTGATCTGATTCTTGTAAGCCAGGAATCTGTTAAACATTTTCTTATATTTTCATTCACACTATTAGGCATTCTAACCTTCAGAAACAAAGTGTGCCGTTTTCCACAGAATTTGCCACGTTCTTCTTCGGTATCCGAAAACAACAGATCTTCAGGTTTGAAGCGATGATAGGCCAACCTTCTGGTTCCTGATACAAGCCAGAGGAAGATGTCTGGCAAGCTTTCTTGGGCCTAGATTGTTTCATACGTGTAGCAGGAGGTAAAAGAATGTTGTATTTACCCCAGATCCGATTGTCAGAAAATTTTTCCCAGCCCCAGCCGGATTTTTGGGGGACAGAAAACCCATACAAAATGCAAAAACTCAGAACGCCATGTCAACATGGAATTGAACGCAAAAATTTCGGCTCCAACTCTAAAAAAATTGAAATTTCGGGGGGGGGGGTAGCTAAATTATTACGTGATTAGGGAGAGTGTCGGACTAATTTGGGTTTCAAATTCAGTTTTTTGCACGTTTTAATAAAAAAAATGTGGTTTTAGGGGCATTTTTGTAGATCTGACGGGATTTTGACGCGATCTTTAGTCCTCAAAGCCTCAAAGTTTTGAACACGAAAAGGTCGCTTCACTGAAATGCTATTTTGCACCCAAAAATGGTCGCTGAAGCCCTATTTTGTAATAGGACTATCTCAGCTAAAAGCCTAGATTTTGAAATTGAAATTTTACTTCCCACGCACACTACAGAAAAAGTACAACACAACACAAAATGAAAGAAGGTGCATGGATAGTTTGGTGAGCTGAAGAGTAACCCAGTTTGCAGGAGTCTCACTCACCTCCACACCCAGCAACTTGAGTTTGTGAACAAATTCCATGCAGTTTGTGCAGCTCATACCACTGATTAGAGTAGAGGGAGTGACTTCTTTTCGTACCACTGCAATCTTCTCTATCATTGATTGCTAAAAATCGTCGTGAAAGAGTGGAAAAAATAGAAATATTATGGACCACTACAGTATTTTTTAAACTTTCCCAACTCACTATTTCGCGCAGTCTTTGTGATTGTCTCTCGCGATCCAATGGAGTAACAAAAGGCGAGTCTGAGTCGACTGGCGAGCCCATCAGATAAGACATGTACTCACTGAATGAGCATAATAAGCCTATCACTCAGTTTTCGATTGTATGTACTTGCAAAGAGAACTGAGTTGATCAAGTCCCATCTTCAGTCTCTTTGTGGCGGAGTTCAGTTGTTCCATCTCGCTGAGTCGGGCCACATCAGTAACGTAGATTTCAAAACTTTCGTACATTCTTTTGAGGAAGTTGACATGAAACAGTCTTTGTCTTTGGTCTTCCCAGAAACTGTAGATGCTGAGACAAGGCTTCCGACTGCCGTACGGAATGAAACAGTAGTAGTCATCTCTGAAAACAATTACCTATTCATGCCGTTGCTGCTGTACATTTGTAGAATCGCTGTTGCGGTAAAGTAGTAATTACTGGTGCGAAGCATGTGCTCCCTCTGCTGTTACCTGTATGTTTTGCAAGATGTTATTAGTTATAGTGGTGGTTGGCGTGCTGTGTGTAGTCAAAACCTTGACATATGTGTCTGCTATTCAATCTCGAAAGGTACCTACCACCCACACATACAAGCTAAACTATGATTGATTCTTGCTGTGAAACTGGAAACGCTGTTCCTATGTAGATAGTATTGTCGTTATCGTTTAAGGGGTATAGGCCGTTGCCATGGCGAGCTACGCTGCAGAGCATCTATTAGAGGCTAGTGCTATGATGCGTCCTGGTGTGGTAATTAAGCGCCTTTTATATGCGATGAGTGCTTGCGTTTTGTTCTTTTACGGATCTTCTCTCTTTATGACTGACTTTTCCGCCTCAAGATATGAATATCGAGGCTCTGTGATGACTTTTAGAACTCCGCTAAGGACTAATAGTTTGACTCGTTCTTCCCAAGAAAGCATACCTAGGAAAGTGACTATTCTGTTTTGGAATACCTATTATGGAAGAAAGGATAAATTAGCTGGGGAAGTGACGAAAGAAGCGCCCCTCCCCAGCTGGTGTGAACTGACATTTGACAGGAGAAAATTGGCCAAAAGTCAAGCGGTGGTTTTTCATCTTGCGGGTACTGAACTCAGTTTGGATGACCTACCGCAATTAAGATTGAGAGAACAATTTTGGGTGTTCTATTTGATAGAATCGGCCGCATATTATCCTGGTAACTGGTTTCAGATTTGCCCAAATTTACACTTTTTCAATTGATTCGTCAAAAAACTGCTCGTTATTACGAGTTCTTTATGAATTCTGCAAAAAAAATTCTATTTCATGCCTCAGATACATTGACCATATTTTAGGGAAAAGTGGATGGAATGGACTTAACTTCAATGCCACTATGACATATCGTAGGGATTCTGACTTTTACAGTCCATATGGCAGACTAATACAAAGGAATCAATCAAGATATTCGCCCTATAATTTTGACTTTTCCGTTTCTGAGTTCATCAGTAAGAAATCTAAACTTATTGCATCTATGAGAAGCAACTGTGGGAGCAGTAGCGGAAGGTGAATACAGTGCCAATACCGGGTCAGAGTATATTGGTTTGCTTTAGAGAAAGCACAATTCGACAACTCGAACGGTACACTACAGTAGACACCTACGGTTCGTGTGGAGAATTCAAATGCAGCGAACCTGAAATAGAATGCTATCTCAAGTTGGCTATAACTTACAAGTTCTATCTGTCGTTCGAAAATTCTCTTTGCAATGATTACGTCACAGAGAAGTTCTTCAATGCTTTATATGCAGGAATGGTGCCAGTAATTTTTGGAACAGGTAAGATAAATGTATAATAAATAGTAGTAAAATCAAACGCTTTAGCCAATTACTCCGCTCTAGTGCCTAAGGGACTAAAAATTTTCATAAAGCTTGAGGACTTCGGTTCAGTATCCAAGCTGACTCAGTATCTGGAATATTTGAACAAAAATAGGACAGCTTATATGGAGTATTTCGAATGGCGGAAGAACTATAGAGCTTACACCAGACAACATTACACAGGATTTCAAGAAATCTGCTGGCATTTCCATAGAAAATCAACTCTGACTTCAAAAACTATAGCAGACATTCGCAAGTGGTGGTCTTTCAAGCAGTGCCAGAGAAGATAGTTTTTACGAGACTTCAATCCTAATAGTGATCCCTGAATGATTTGTGTTTTTTCTCAGTTGATGCTGCTTAGTTCTTGGAATCTCTTACAAAAATGTGCTTTACTTTGCACTGGCTTTCATGGGTGTTGTTCTGCTGAACCATCTGGGTCCTTCCATGGGAAATTCCTCAGCGCCCTGTGAACTTCCACTGGGATCTTGCGTGCCTGATAGGTCTGGACTGCTCTGCGAAAGTTTGCTCAGGTCCGATTCAGGTGCTTTCAACTCTGTCATACCGTTGTTTCCTGAACAATCGTGATATTTTCATTCTTCTTTATTGATTTCTTCGTTTCATTCATCTTCATACTTACCGATGCTTAATTCAAATGCTAGAGGTTTTCCGGCCAACCGTTTATCGATCATGTCTGCGTTGAGTATGCTGCAGAATAGAAAAAATTCTTTTTTCGGTCCAGCAATATTCTAAACAAAGCAACAGCATTGTTCGTCAGATTTCTGGCGAACATACGTACATCAGGCAAAGCCAGGCAATTCTTAGTTTCCACAGGAGGCATTCCCTTCCTGCCGATGTAGTCATCCAGTTCAACCCTTAGATGTACCAGCACCCGACCTCTGTAGCAGACGCCCTCTCCCAAGCCAAAGTTAAGGGGTGTAATTTCCATATTTCCTTTGTAGCCGCCGTACAGATTCAGAAATCCAGGCCCGAACGTTGGAATGTAGCCTGTAATATGCAAATTTTGGTCAGAATATAGGATGAATCTTTTAAACCGTCTATATTATTGTCGCAGAGGTAGGTGAGGTCCAGAAAGGTTGTCGCCACAACAGTACCACTTTCGTCCCTGACGTGAATTCGCATTGTGCGAACAAGCGGCGGAAACATTTCGGTGAAAATCAGTTGTTGACACCAGACAGGGTTACACGAATTCCTTTTGGTACGCGTTCTGCCCTGTAACAGAACACATAGATTGGGTGTAATTGCGTGATAGAGGCACAGCCTACCGTTTGACCCCCGAATGAAACTTGCACAAAGGGGTCAATCAAATTTTCGGGCTCCTTTCCTGACATTGCCTTTTTGACACTAGAAAACGCATTTCCTTTCAAGTTGGGAAGATTCTCAGCCCGGTGAATTGCGATTATATAATGAGCCGGAACTTGCTCGCTGGACGTTTCGGCAATTTCATCAGGGAAAAGTAGGTTTCTATAAAAACCTTTCTTTTATAATGTTTAGCGAAAGAAAGAAAAGACTCACGCTTCTATATCTTCGTCGATTTCGTTTATATCTGGTATCTGAAAATTGATATTTTTAGAGAATTTGTAGATTAGCCAATTTATAGATATACGTAATATTGAAAAGGCTTTTCAGGTTTATGCCAAAAATCTTGTTTTTTATTTAGCTTGTATGCATATGTAGTTGTATGTATTTTGTGCTTTTTGCCAAAGAAAACGAAACATCATTAAAATATAAAAAGCGGTCAAGATAAAACTAAAATTTCATTTAGCAGATGGCACTGTTTCTGAACATTTTCTATGTACAACGTGGTTAATTTAACAACAACAACAACGTATTATTCAAGGAGATCCTCTATCTTTGAAAGAGAACTAAAGTTCCCAATTGTAAGTTAAATAAATTAAGACTGTGTAAAAACAAAGCCCTATAGAGCAAGCATACTTACGTACATTGACTGCTGTACCCTTTTTTGCTACCATCAGATCGCAACAGAGATATCCTTTTGCTCCCAAAAGAGGTTGTTTCTGATCTATTAGAACTGCCCATCGGTGGAAAAACATGTGATCTAAAATCTACACTACCTTTTAACTCGCGTTCATAAACCAAAAATCAACATGCCTGGCTGATCGTAAACGGTGGCGATGTCAATTTTGAATGATCCTATCACTTTATTCCTGCTTACCAACCCTCCAGCTGTAATCACCTGAAGCGCAATAAAAGTGTTAACTAACCTAAATAAAGCAAAATCTTATTTTAACCTCAATTAGAATGAGTTGTTCGAAAAACACCGCTGGCGGCTGTTTGAACTCGAAGACGAAAGTCTAAAATAAAAGCTTTGTTCGGCATGACATCGATTTTTCCAAACTTCACTCAACCTCCTCAAAAACCGGGTCATTCTGGCCCTTCTTTGTTTTGGTGCTTTTCTTCTGAGTGCCCACTCTGATTTCTGCGAACGGGTCGATTTCTATTCCAGCCAGCTGTTTTGCCTGCCAGACGACTACCGTCACCGTGTACTCTTCATTTTTGGCCGTGTACAGTTGCTCCGTATCGGTGGTCTCCCTAAAAACTCGACTAAGCTGTGTAAAAACTGTAGCGAGTAAAACAACAAAACTCACATTTTCGCAAACTGCAGCGCCGGCCAACGTACCACTCCTGAAACAGTGTAACACGCTCAGTTTTACAGTCGAGATGATCGGATGGTATAGACAGAAAACCGGTTATAAAATTGGGGTCGTAGTTTACATGCGATATACTGTTTAGTACACACGGCCAGTTTTTTGTAAACATACCACCGTCATCCTAACTATAACCCGTAAACAAATCAATAAAAATCATACGTGACTACAAAATTACTTACGCTGGACCGCTCTTTTTTTGGCAGTTTGTCTGTCGTCGGCGTCGGAGGCCGAAGCATGTCTGTCCTGGTCCATATTTGGCGATAATCTGCTTAACGCCGATTGTGAAGTGAAGAGAGAGCGCCGATTTTTTACGACTACAACACATGCCGTCAAACAGATTGCATTTATTGCTGAATCATTTTGCTTTACTTCACCCACACATTTCTGCAGCTTTACGAAAAAAGCACGTACGATGTAAGAACATGACAGCTTTTATAGTAAACTTTACTTTTGTGTAGCTTTTTCTGATCAGAATCTCGTCGTTGTTGGTTCTTTTGTTAATGATGGTTGATGGTGTTAAGATTATCTGTCATTAAGTAGCATTTTCTCCCGAAGCAATGTTGTCTTAGTGACTAAGGAGCGCCAGGAAGTCAGGGCTTTTAGTTCTAGATAGAAATAAAAGGCAGAATAGCCGTTGAAGCCTTCATTTACGTAATATGGCGGCGAACGGTACATCACTGTACAGTACTGATGACATCGTTATCGGTAGTATCAACTTGATAACTTGTTTTGTAATAATCGTTTTCTATTTGCCATGTCTAATCGCTATGAAAACAGATCAAGAACTGAGACGAAGTTCCTGCCTCCGCGTATGTTTTATTGGATTTTGTAGAAAACGCGCACTGTAGGCTCTGCTCAGATCAAAACACACACACATGAAAACTTATTAGCCAATCTATATATTTGTCAATTGTTTTCACATACTCTGTATGTCTGGTTTTACATAATGGCACTTTGCGTAGGCTCCAGATGATGCTATTCTTGCACAGTTGTTAGTGTAAGTGTCGTATACAGGTATGTTTTAGCTGATGTTTCACATGGGTGTGTTTGACATGTTCACACTGGTTGGTGAGATTGTCTTCTCAACATGGAGTATCACTGGCGTGGCTTACACCATTTCAGACTGGTAAAGTATCTCTTTTACAGTCAGGCACCATATATGGTACCTCTACATACCTTCGCGTTGTTACCGGTACCGGTCCGGTACCATATATGGTACCACTACCCTAGGTACCGGTACGGCCCCTTATATGGTGTCGCTACCATAAACGGCGTTAAGTGCCTGACTGTTTTATGTCTTCTGCTTTTTTGCACAACTTATGTACAGTATGTCACCTTGTCAGCTACAAATGCGCCTTCCCACTTCATAAAAACATCGATTTCAGCTTTAACCTAGCATTTTCGAACTCATAGTGCATATAGAAAATGCCAGACAGTTTCAGGGTAAACCGGGTGGTCACCAACGTGACTGCTGGAGGTATGGGTTGGAATGGGTACATTATGCTGATCAATGTTCTCGCATTCAATCGTTGTTTGGTGCTGGCTTTTGGTTCCTATTGGGCCAACAAATTCTTTTCCAGTCGAGCCACTGCTGTATATACCTCTTTTTTGCATACAATTTAATTATGTATACCGTATGAAAGAGACTTTAATTGCAGTGTTGGATCGGATTGGGTTATGCCAACGGTCTGGCCTGGACCGTGTACCAAACGCTGTGGGCGCCGTTCATCTACTATCCCACTTGGTTCACCTTCTATCTGGATGTGCGCATTCCTTTTCTGGCGCAGATGAAGTTTGCTCTCTGGCTGGCCTGTTTGGTGCAGTCCAGTATGACAGTCGCCTGGTACGTCATTACTGCAGTTGGAATGCGAATAAAGGTATACAAACATAAAATAGTGATACGGTACTTTAGCTAATTCATACATTTTGAAGGTAACAGGTGTGGTGGGTGCTGACAGTTCAGCTCGGCAGAAGGAAAGAATTTTGCACATCCAAGCAGCCATCCGATCCGATCCGATGTGCGGGGGGGGCTTTTACAGCCCTACGCTCAGACCTTGCGATCCATTGCGCAACCCCCGTGTTTCGTCATCTCGGACGTTTCCCTTCTATCACTGCCAGCCACTCTAGCCATGCTGTTGGGCGCCAGGTACTAAGAGAGCGCCTGGCGCATTGACGTCATAGTGCTGACAGCGTCCACTGCCGCCCGGCCGAAGAGGAGTAAACCGGTATAGGCCTTGTTGTGTCGTCTCAGCCAGCACTTGACGTCATTGCTCTTTCTCCAAGTTGGCATGCTGTAGGAGCGGCTTTGGTGCTATGGCAGATCCAGTTGGTTCCCATTTTATCTACTCGCTGTAACAAGCTTTCGGTGGCCTGGGTGGAGCGTTGTGCCGACGACCAACTCTTTGCAGCAAGAAACTTGCCGCGCCGAGAGGATGAACCACTACAACCGCTAGGGATGTAGGGGCCGCCGTGACTCAGAGGCAGCAAGCTACCCACTGAGCCAATGACGCGGCATCAAGCAGCCATCATTTGCGCCAGTTTGTTTCTGATGGACCAGGTATGAACTGCTGGAAGCCACCACCCCTGCATACATTTTACTGTTTTTTTTTGCAGTATTGGCATCAGCTGGCCGGTCCCCTGGTTGCCTACTTGGGATTGTACTCGTTCGCCATTGGAAACTACTTGGTCATTCTCAACTGCGCCATCAACCCTTTGGTCTACCTCACTCTCAACAAGTGAGGAAATGACCGACCGACTGACAGGCTGATGTGATGACCGATCGACCCTGACTGACTGACCAACCAACCAACAGACTGATTGACCAACCGACCAATCAACCAACAGACCGAATGACTGATTGACCAATCAACCAAGTGACCGATTGACTGACTGACCAATTAGCCAACAGACCGATTGACCAACCGACCAATCAACCAACAGACCGATTGACTGACTGACCAATTAGCCAACAGACCGATTGAACAAACGGCCAATCAACCAACAGACCGATTGACTGACTGACCAATTAGCCAACAGACCGATTGACCAACCGACCAATCAACCAACAGACCGATTGACTGACTGACCAATTAGCCAACAGACCGATTGACAGACGATCCAATCAACCAACAGAGCGATTGACCAACCGACCAACCAACCCTTAAAACAACTGACTGATTGTTGACCAACTGATCGACTGACTGACCAATCAACCAACTGACCAACCGACTGACTGACTAGCCAACCAACGAATCAACCAACAGGCTGATTGACTGACCAACCGACTGACTGACTAACCAACCAACGAATCAACCAACAGGCCGACCGACCGACCGACCGACCGACCGACCGACCGACCGACCGACCGACCGACCGACCGACCGACCGACCGACCGACCGACCGACCGACCGACCGACCGACCGACCGACCGACCGACCGACCGACCGACCGACCGACCGACCGACCGACCGACCGACCGACCGACCGACCGACCGACCGACCGACCGACCGACCGACCGACCGACCGACCGACCGACCGACCGACCGACCGACCGACCGACCGACCGACTTCGTTTAGGACCATTGCAACTGGAGTCAGCAAACTTCTGCATGGGCCGCCGCAGGTAGAGAGTAAGGCTTCGGCAGCATCAAAGAACTCTAAAAGGACGGACCGTTGGGCCTCGCCCAGTCGACAAAACTATTAATCGTAAGCCGACCATTATGTAGCGAAACGCGATAAACCGTATTTTCATGGTTACAGTAGAACAATTGTGCACCTTGTTTTGTGCTATGTATTCACAGCTGTCGTGATATTCGAAGCAATGGATTTTTATTGGTAATCCTATTTATGTTTGGTTATTGTGCGTGCTTTTACGCATTCTGTCACAATTAGGTTTGTGTCTGTCTTGAGAAAGGCCAAGCTGTGACATAACTTAGACAGATTTCGATTACTTGTACTAAACTAAGCTGTGTAATAGGCGTTCGTGCATTTCCTTCCAGGCAGCATTGCCACTCAAAGACTATTCTATCTACAGTAAGTTTCACCTGCCTGCAGTCACGATACTCGAAGCACGCAATTCTCTGCTATTACTGAAATGTTTCCAAACAGTCAATTCTTCTCTTCTCCATCTTGACCATGAACCATTCCCACTTTACTTCTTCAGTCAGCAACCTAACATCGATCGTAGAAACTGTTCAGTTAGGCTTTCTGGCTGTTTCGCTGCCTCTCTATCTACTCTTGGTCGTAACTATCATTCGTTTTCGTTCTCGACGACCCTTCTGCAGCGACTTTTTCACCTTGTGTCTGAGTTTGGGTTTCCTCGACATTCTCTCCTTACTGAACGGCTGGTTGCTCATAAAGGGACCGTCGCTCAACTGGCCGGGAATACCCTATTTGGTGCGTAGATTTCCATGGTTGGCTAAGGTTGCCATTATGATATCGTGGGAATGTGCAGTCGGACAACATTTGAGCGTTGCGTTGTTAGCATTGAATAGATTCACCGGACTGATTATGCCTCTTAGACATCAACTGGTAGGCTACATTTGCTTTCTATAAAATTGGACAGTACACAATTAGCTGTTCAGCCTTGTTGTTGTCGTTGTAACTTTTTGTCCTTTCGGACTAGGTGTAGCCAACTGCTATCGAGCAGAAAGAATCACAAGGTCGAGCAGTTAGGGGAATTTGCTTGGCTAAACGCAGCTAAATTTAACTATTTTCAGCTATCTTATAGATACTACACTATTTTTAGCTATTTATGGTTAATTAATCACTTTATAGTTACAGACAGCTCTCAAATCTTTTCTAGCTGCAGTGCCATGCGTAGCCAAAAGCCATATATAGCAAATTCCCTGACTGTCGGGCAGCCTCCTTTAACAAGAACCTTCCACTTTTACTTTCGGTGTGTGCAAGCTAGCGCCGGTTTGGTCCCCATTTATCTACTTGCCATTGCTTCAATTCAATTTTCATTTTCGTCAATTTTTTTTTACATTTTAGACACGATATTGTTTAAATTGCCTGCAAAAAACATGTTAGCAGTACTTGGTCCTATATTAGTGATTTTTGCCCGTAAGTACGATTTTGAGCGATTTTTAGTAGTCAACCACCCCTGCCCGATTTTCGAAACGGTCAGCAATCGAAATTTATGGCCTTGAATTTAGTGTTTATGATGGACTTTGTATTTAGATCTGGACGAAAAGCTTCACAGCGATGATAGTTGTATTCCAATGGCTGGTGCCTCTGATCACGATATGCCCTCAAGCTTCGCTGCCATACCGATATCTAGAACTTGACACAGGAGAATTGTCAAAGCCTCACTGGTTAGATCACGAGGCTCAGGTAAGGAAAAAATAATATTCTCACCAGAAAACTAAACTCTAATGCAAATAAACTTAGGTCACTTACTTTCTGTTCCTCATGATTCTCAACATTTGCATCAATCTTCTGTCTCTCATTCTGTACAGTATGATTTTCTACAAACTGCGTCAAAGTAGTGAACAGGACAGAGCCGGCAACAACCCTCACATAAACCGATACGACATCAAAATGGCCGTTTACAGTTTCTGCATATTCATCACTCTGCTATTATACGGTACCTACGCATTGCTGCGTACTTTGATGCCCAAAGGCGACCCCCAACTCTACCGTACGCTGCTGATTGTGTACGGGGTGGTGAATGACGTCTTCTCCTGGTGTAACCCGTGGTTGTGTCTGGTTCTTATGGGAAAAGTGCGACGGCATATGATAGCTACCGGTCTCTGCTGGAATTACACCGAGACTGTGTCGTTTGTGGAGGGCGAAGACGGACCACAACCACAAATGGCATTGCCGCTGGCCTGCATGAATATAGAGATGCAAAGAAGAGGAAGTCTACGACCCTCTGACACTCTTCACAAGGTCTCATAGCCATAGAATTAACTCTGTTTCAGCTTTAGCTTCTGTTTTGTGAATGTAGAGTTAGAAGAGTAGCACGTGTCGTGTTCTCTCAAGCAATTCGTTCTGTTCTGTGATCTGCGATGGTGGTCGGCACAAAGCACAACCCAGGCCACCGAAAGCTGGTGACAGCGAGTAGGTAAATGGGAACCGACTCGAGCTGCCTAAGCACCTAAAGCTACAATACCAACCATATGTGTTGGTACAAACGGGACAGCTACCACTGAGCACCGCCCAGACTCACACCAAGCATGGGTGCCGGCTAGCAGGGCAGGATTTGGGTGCGTGATGGGCCCGCAGTGTGGCAATCCATCTCAAAAAGCCGAAAATTTTGGTTAGTTATTTTAAAAATAGGCAATTTTATAGAGTTTTAACGACTGTTCTTGGGGAAATCGGCCTACCACCTGTCTGACCAACTCATGCACCCTTCCATTTATATCCGGCTCATGTATGTACGTACAGTATGTCTCTTACGCGTGTATGCGTAAACTTTGTAAGCATCAGAAAAAATGTACAATATTTAGACAGTCAGCTGAGCAGAAACGAACATGATGCGGTTGATGGTTGGTTGACTATATAGTCAGCCTACATATAGTTTTTATATACTCCTACTATACCGACGAAAGCCTATTAGCTTCTGATTATTGTCAAATGTTTCTGACTAAATACATGTATACGTACTAGTGTACGACTTCTGCTGTCCTCTGACTCAAGCAAGCGTTGTTTTTGCTTGTTTACCTATCTCAATGCATCAAAAATAGCGCCAAAGCTTTCACCGCATATTGTATAGCGGCATGAGTAGGTATTCCGATGGTGTTGTGTTAGTGCGATACGCTTTACGCCGACTGGCCAGGTGCCTCACGCCTACTGTTCTGGTGCGATACGCCGACCTGGTTTTATGAGCTCTGGTTGGCAAACATACCAAGCCTAGTAGGACATACTGGCTATGCAAATGTTATTTATAGTTTGAAATTTTTTGAAATGCACGAATTGAGCTAATTCGATAATCGTTCGGCAATTGTATGCCACTTGCAACTTAGTAAGGTAGGCAACAAAAAAGACCGACCGACCGACCGACCGACCGACCGGTCGGCGTACAGCACCTGAGGTGTACTCGTGGCAAAGCACCACCCCAGCAGGCGTTTAGTACCTAGTCAGCGTATGGCACCTCTCCGCAGCAATAAAGTCGGCGTAAGGCACCTGAACCATTGCAATCGGCGTTGTTTCCAATAGCAACGGGGCTTGCTAATTAATAACGTTTGAGCATTAAACCTCGCGCACAGAATCCTACAAACTTGGCCTACTCCGCTATGCGGTCTTTCTGGAAAAGACCATACGGATATAAAGATATTCTTTGCTCTTTCCTGCTCTTGTCTCTATTGTTCCTGTTCGTAGTCTACTTACTGCAGTCAACGTTCGATTTTGGAGCCCCTTTCCGAGCTCTCAGTTCTATGAATTCAAATTTGCAGTTCAGATCTAAACCTACTGAAGTGGTAAGTGATGAAGACGAGTTTTCATTTAAGGTTAATATAGGTTTCCTGCCGAACACTATCCCTCACTTATTTGGAACCGAGGGCTTCTATTCAGCACTGTGATCTGGTTTTAGGCTTCTACGCAGGTTCGGTATGAATGAACCTTAGGATGAGGTTAGACTTGCACGTACTTTTAGATTCAATCTTAGTCTTAAGCTAATATGGTAGGTTTCCGCTAGTGGGTGTAGTGTCCCACAATTGCCGAATGTTTTCTCAGAAAATCTGCAAATTGCTACCGTAGTATCTCATGTTTTCGTGTTGAAAAACCCCAAGACAGTAGCTATAAACAAACGGATCTAAGAAAATCGAAAAATTTTGCACAAAACAGACAGAAACGAGTGGATTCTTAATGGTCTTAGATAAAGTCAATCCTTTTGAAGTCAACTGACCTACAGTACTTTCAAATCCAAGTTGACTTTTCCAGCAGTAAACTTGTAAGTATTGTAAATGAAGTAAAATTGAATTTTAGACATGTTCCAGAAGAGATATTGACCCCTGGAACAAGGAACTGATGGAAAAGCTGAATCTCGTTAAATCGCCGTTAATTTGCGATCAACGCTTTAACAATAGTTGGACTTACTTAGACAATGGTTTGCTGATTTTCAATGAAACCAGAATACCTAGAAACTACACGCACGGACTGAACTGTAGCACGAAATGTGTGTACAGAGGTACTGATGATTACAGTATTACCTATGGATCGGTTACTGCAATCGCAAACTGGGTATGTTCCTTTGAGTGTTTTGATGTTGTGTAGAAAAGTTTGTTTCCCTATAAATTGTGAGGTAAAAGTCTGTTATTTTGAGTGGTCTTTAGTCCAAGCCGGAACCAATCACCTGCGAGTTTGTGCAAGTTCAGTGCAGCCAACAACACCAACAGTTGGTCTATACCGACGTTCACGCCCAAATCCTGCCGAATGCCACACGATTGGCCGAACTTTCCGCCGCTCCACCAATCAAAAGACATCACGTGATTATGATGGTGTTCGATGCTGTGTCGCGGCTGCACTTTGTGCGGAGCTGTCCTAAAAGCCTGAGAACTCTTCAGAATCTCTACAAAGCAAACGTATTCAAAGGAATGACCAAAACAGCCGGAGGAGGGTACAACAGCTACAAAAACGCAATGGCATTTTTGCTAGGTACTGCATTGCTTTACTACAGTAACCGAACTCTCACTAAGACGGAAAAATTCCATAGTAATGTTTTAGGCAAATATTATGGAAATTACTCGTCTAAAACTGTATTCTATGAGTTCTGGGATGAATTTGACTTCATCTGGAAAAAGTTTGCACAAGCCGGTTATTTGACATTGGACGTTCAAGATTCAAGAGAAAATATATTTACCTACAACAAAAAAGGTTTCAAACATCAGCCAATGGACCACAGACAAAGGTAGGCGATGCGTATAAAACGTCTGTCTGTCTGTCTGTCTGTCTGTCTGTCTGTCTGTCTGTCTGTCTGTCTGTCTGTCTGTCTGTCTGTCTGTCTGTCTGTCTGTCTGTCTGTCTGTCTGTCTGTCTGTCTGTCTGTCTGTCTGTCTGTCTGTCTGTCTGTCTGTCTGTCTGTCTGTCTGTCTGTCTGTCTGTCTGTCTGTCTGTCTGTCTGTCTGTCTGTCTGTCTGTCTGTCTGTCTGTCTGTCTGTCTGTCTGTCTGTCTGTCTGTCTGTCTGTCTGTCTGTCTGTCTGTCTGTCTATGCCGACTGTTTCGTTTAGGGTATTTTGGCTGGCAGCGAAGGCATTTCCTGACCAAAAGGGGGTAGTGGTAAACAGCATTCATGACCAGTCTACCTACTGTCATTGCTGCTTTTACAACCGAACCAAATACAGTCTGCAATTTGATTATCTGCACCAGTTTCTGACCAAGTACGACTCGAAAGTGCCCAAGTTCGTCTTTTTCTGGAACACATGTCTCGCTCATGACAGGCCGGAAACGCTTCCCTATGTGGATGAGGAGTTTAGTCAGTTTTTGGCCAGTCATTATCAACTGCTCAAGGACTCATTCTTGCTCTTGCTTGGAGACCATGGACCTATTTCTGAGAGAATCATTCACACTGAAAGTGGCTTTGTTGAAGCTCGGATGCCTCTTTTTCTGATGGCTCTACCGGAAAGTCTCAGAAAATCGCATCCTCGACTAGTGCAGAATGTGAAAGAAAACTCGGAGGTACATAGACTAAACTGTTAAAGGAGGCTGCCGGACCTTGTGTTTCTTCCTGGTTTATAGTAGGTGGAGTAGCCAACTTAGTTGTCTGAAAGGACAAAAAGGTCCGCTTCTTTGGAGAAATAATCGGCTGGGTTAAAATCAGCCAAATTTAGCACCCCTGTTTAGCACTTTTTTCGTTTGTTTTTTCATAGTTTTTCCTTATTCGGACTCAGTTTGATCTTTGGCCGATGTAAACGTTATTTTTCTAACAAAATCAAAGAAAAGTGAGGTAGAAAATTTCTGAATATTAGAGAATAACCTTAAAACACAGAATTATATTGAACTAAACTGAAATCGCAAAAAATGCACTCTATTTTAACAAAAATTTCTAGAATTTCGGGCCGTCCCGGGGCGATCTGAAAGCCAAAAGTTTGTCCGGCCCGACCGTGCGCATCTCTATTCAAAAGTTCAGTGCAGTTTTCTAGCTACTGGTCAGTCACTTTGACACCTACATAACTTTGCACGACATTCTGCTGCAGCAGCAAACTAACTGGACTGACTTGACAGTACATACAGGCTGGAGTTATTTGCAAGTGGACGCACACAATCCCCAGAGCATGCTGCGTCCTATCAGTGCAAATCGTACCTGTGACCAAATCGGCATTGCGCAGGAATTCTGTGTCTGTGACCACTTTGTCTCCTTGCCCATTCGAAACCAGTCTACAGAGAATTTGACAGAGCCTGTTTTGGAGAAGATCAATGGTTTGTTGGTGAAAGAACAGGGCTGTGCACAGTTGCGGCTGGATAAGGTGATCTCGCTGAAGCAGAGTGAAAGAGAGAAGTCATTATTCAAACTGCACCTGCAGCTGATGCCCGGCAAAGGCACTTTCGAAGCACTGGTGAGATGTGAGAACAGTACTTGTTTGGCAGAAGGTCAGGCTCTACGCACCAACAGATACGGTGATCAGTCGGTCTGCGTGCTCAAGAGCAATCCTGCAATCAAAGCTTATTGTTTCTGTGTCTGACTGAAATAAATTGCTAAGTCTGGTCAGAACGCTGCATGTCTTGGAAGACTTTTTCCTAGCACGTGCTAAGTTGGCTCGCTGCCTTGAGTCACGACGCCCGGCATACCAGATTGCCTGGTTGTTTGTGGGTTCGAAACCAGTCGAGGTGATGGGAAGCAGTGGACACAAAGCCCAACCCAGCCCATCAGCAATGGTCTGTAGATAAATGGGGACCAAATCTTAGCTGTCTTGCACACACCGACAACAGAGCGTAGGGTTGTTGTTAAGCAGGCTGCCGGACCTTGTGTCTCTCTTCCTGCTCTATAGCAGTTTGCTAGTCCTAGTCCGAAAGGACAACAAGTTACAATAACAACAACGTACGAGGTTTCTGCTGGAAAGCAAAATTTTATCAATATTTAGCACCTCTGATTTCATTTCGAGTTGAATACTCGAATTAGAATAATTTGTGCTGCGTGCTTGACGCAAAGGTGGGTTTCTTTCAAGCTTGTGCCCCACTAAACATTGCATGAGCTCTATAGATCTCGTGTCTAGCTGTTCCAATCTCAGCTACTGTTCTTTGTTTGAAGAACAGACATTCTCTCCTGTCCTCTGCAGAACGTTATTCGCTACTTGTGCCTGTACACCATGCTGTTCAAATCAATCCCGTTTTGCTTCGTTTTCCTAAGTGCGCAGTTAAAAGTTTGTCGCAGTTCAAATAGGTCGAGTTCATCAGAAAGATTCTTCTTACCAATGCCACCCGATCTCACATTAGAGCAGTATAAGAAAATGTATGGTAGGCAGTTATTACAGTTTTAAATCCAATCTTTTCTTTCAGAAATACCAAAACTTGTCAGAAGTACAAATGCGCTGAACGGCTATTGAACCAATTAAATAACAGTGGGGTCAATCTCCACCTATGCAGTTCAAAGTTTCCTCCGCTGCTGGAGCGCTATCTCTGGTTGCATAACAAAAGTCTAATTAGCATTAATTACCCTAGAAATTACTTGAATTACAGACTAGCAAGACATTGCAGTGAGAACTGCGGTCTAACCGGGCCCTTAAAGTACCCCTATTACTATTTTCGATTCGCTAGTGACTACGGACTAATACACTTAGCCGGGCATTACTGTCTTTCCGGCTCCACACAACAATCGTGCAATTGGCAGGGAGCGAGAATGTTGTTCCTGAACTATTTTCCATTCGTAGGATTGCCTTTACTGCTGCTTTCAAATGCGGTTAATGCAGCAACGCTTAAGAGAATGACGAAAGGCGAACCGGGAGCAGCTATTTATCTTCATCTAGCTGAACTCTACCTGGATTTAATTGTCAATTTTCTGCAGTTGCTACACACCTGTTGGCAGATTCCAGTTGCTTTAGATTTCTGGCGCAAAGCTTGTGCCATGGGTGAGTGGGTGTCATGGTACCAAGGCACTGAAATAGTCTATCGCTCTTTTTCCTTCGCTAATCAGTGCATTTTGGTAGCTCTGATCTTTGACAGGTTGATTAGCGTAGCTGACCCATACTTGTATTTCACACGATCGCCGGCCGACCAGAAGAAAAGGGCGCGTCTGACCATTTTCGGAATTTCTTTGGGCAGCTTTGTTTTCTTTCTGCCCTATTTGGGTATGTATTTTATGATTCCAACTTTGATATATTGGATGCAGAGATCGAAATGGTGGGCAACGGCTATACAGAAAACTGATGCTGTCTTTACCGCAGTGTACGGTGGTTTGCCGGTAGTTTTGTTGTGTTTACAAGCTGTTTTAAGCGCTGTTACTGTAAGGAAGTATACGAGCTTCCTTAGGCAGAAACTGTATGCTGCTGACGGAAAGAACGAAGAAGAAGAATTAAAACAAAAGGCAAAGCAAAAAATGTTATTACTCTTTGGCACGGTTTTTGTCAACTTACTTACGGTTTCAGCAACTTTTAGCATTTCCTGGTTCAAAAGCAACACCTTCTTACAGTATTTCGACATAATACAAGAAAGTTTTGCGGCTTTTTTCATTCTTGATATTGTAGCTGTATTACTGACATTTTTCAACGGTTCAGGCGCTGTTCTGTTTCACGTTTGGTTAGTGCCATCCTATCGAACTGCATTTGTGGGTATTTTGCGAGAATGTTGCTGTAAAAATAGTTAGTTGCTGTCGATTTAACTTAATCTTAGAAAAAGCTCTACTAAAAGTTATGCTACGTTTACTTGGCCAATGGCCACAAGGAAAACAAAAAATAACTGGGTTCAAAGCACTGGAGTCAGGAACTGCTGCCATATAAGGAAGGAAACCAACCAGCACAGCCGCACCTAGGCTCAGGAGGACATGGTCTGTTACATGAGGAACCCAAACAACAATAGCAATGGATTGCACATTCAAGATCATAACGGCCACGTTCTTTACACTCTTTCTTGTCTCTTGAAGTCATGGCCGTCGTGAAGATGTTGCACCGACCTTTCTTGTTTGCTGTGCACTTCAGGTAATCGATGCAAGACTGAATCGTTTTCCGGTCTATCTTTGGCAGAGCAAAGATGGTTGCCTTCCCCGGTCTAGATCTAAAGCACAAATACTGATGCACTAAATTTGCACGAAGTTAATACGATCAGGCACTTGCGCGACTAATAGGGAAGCGCATGAAAATTTTGCAAAATTAGCCTTTAAAACGAATTTAAAAGGTATTCTGATCGCAAAGTTGGCAAAAAAATAGTTTCAATAGTTTGAAGAGGCCAGGGCGAGAAAAGTTTGCAAAATTGGCCTTCAAAAACGCGTTTAAAATGCATTCATTCTGGGCATAAATTCACAGGCACAGGTCATAATTTGTTTGCTACTCTTATTTTAGCCCAATTTTCCTTCCTACCTCCACCACAAAGGGGTGTATGCACCCTATATCCCTGGGTACGCTACTGCCATATAGGGTAGTGCCATATGGCGTCAAGTGCCTAACTGTATTATCATTCTGCTGGTCATAAAACTTGCGCTAAATTTTCACTGACCGACCGCTTGGTAGTATGTACTCATAGAATACGAAAAATAGAAATTAATAAGAAGGAAAATGGCTGTAGTAATAGGTTTTTTACCTTACCTGAATCGTCCGTTTAGCTGTTCTTCGCAGGCAGCCAGCGAAGAGAGAAGAGCGCAAATTACGGGGATTAGATGCAACGGTTGCATATCTGCACAGGATAGGATTTTTTCAGCAACGATATCTGATTCAACAACTAGTACCTAGTACATAGTTTTGGCCACAGCATGAAAAACTCGCCCCAAAGGCTACTGCAAATATGTACGTATGCCAACCAGCACAATAGCCGTCTTCTGCGTACAGGAATAGTCAGTTGCATATTGTGGAAAATTCGACGAATTTCTTTTGTCGCTTCCACGGAGCATGTTCTTAAACGGAAATATAAGCGGTTTTCTGCAATTTCAATTTTTTCTGCCGCACTCTATAAACAAAATAAATTCGTCGAATTTTCGACAATAAGCAACTGACTATTCCTGTACGCAGAAGAAGATGTTTCTGCAATCACTGCAGCACTCCGACTGGGAGGAGCCATAAATGCAATTTACATACGAGTTTCCGTCTCCTAGCAGATGACGAATGTCGCGAACTGCTGTTGGATCAGTCGATCCAATGGAATCCGGTCTATCGATTTCACGGCATCAACAACGTCGGCCGGATAATGTCACTCAATTTCTACCAGACCGTGCTCACTCTGGTTCTGAGTGGCATCTGCGTGTTCGACTATGTACCTTCGACCCGGTCACCAACGTTGGACTCTACACTTTGACCAGGGCCTTGGGCGTGGCTCTGGTCATGTTACTTGTGGTCACCAATCTGGCACAGCGCACCATCGGCGTAATTAGGAGTAATGACGATCGCACGCATGTCAGGGCGGGGCATCTGAGTTTCTGGGGTCGACGCAGCAATGTGGTGATTCTGGTGAAAAGTATAGTTCCGTGGGCGGAGGTGAAACGGAGATCTGCCAACGACCCTGCCATATACCTCAACACCTACGATAAGAAACAACACTTCATGGTCTCCTCGAAACTGGCTGAAGTGGTCGATCCTGACTGTATGCAGTTGATCTTTGGTCAGTCTGCCTGGTAGTCTTACTTGAGTGATTGAGCAACAGGATAATAAGCAAAAGTAATAAATAATAATATTGTTCTGATGAAATAATGAAATAATGAAAACGAAATAATGAAATAATATGAAATAATTCTGATGTTGTCGTGGTTCCTGTTCTGCGTAAAGAAGTGGTTAAAAAGAGTCCGTTTCTGGATTTGACTCTTCTATAAAAAGTTGATTTGACGCTCCGAGCAGTTTTTCGGAGAAAACTGCTACTGAATGGCTGGACAAGCTAAAAATATAGCGCGCATGTTGTACCCTTGTTAATTTGTTATCGTTTGATATAAAATACTATAGGGCTCCAGAAGAAAGTTTTTGACAAAATCGAGCATTTTTGTCCACCGCCAAACTTTTTGAAACGTACTTCAGTTATTAATAGTTTTTTTGGCGCTGGTGCTTTTTGGTGTACTACAACATACATACATGAGCGTTGTATGAGGTTATGTTCCATGTTACTGTATTGTAGGTCAAAGCCGAACTTCCCTATAGTTTACCTGTGTGATCCGACAAATATTAACCATCTCAATTTGGACGGCTTTTCAATCTACCTAAACTAATTTTTGCACAAATGAAAGCTGGACAACATTATTAGCAAGTGTTTAGCTCTCCTGTTCCTGTTACTGTTTACCATCTCTCGAGGATGGTAAATCCAGCTAAATTGGTTGTGATAACCCTGTGTGTTATTTTCATGGTGGCAATACTGGCAATATGCTACGTTTTTCTGTTCAATACATTAACTAAAGCTGCTGACCACGGAACCATCAAACGAATGGCGATCGATGGATGGAGCCAACTGCTCAGCAAAAGACGCACCTCTAACCATACTGCTATTATACTGATGGGAGGAAACATGTTGAAAAGGTATCGTTGTTTAAAACAAGCTTTTACCAAGCCGACGTTATTTGTAATCAAACATACAACCGGGGTCTGCCCCCACCCGACTTAGGCCGACCCCTACCGATTTTTCTGGAAAGTAATCTTTTGAGCAAATTTTTGCGATTTTTTAGAATTTCGGACACAAATTGCTGAAATCACCTGTAAAACAGCGCTTTTTTAGCTGTATTGGAGCCGAAATTAACAATTTTTGATGATTTTTAGTCGAAATTGCGATTTTGGAGCTTTTTGAGTGTCCAACCCCCTTCCTAGAATTTGGCTCAGACCCCCCCGCCGGCGGCAGACCCCCAACCCCCTCCCCTTCGGCGGATGAACTGTTGCATGTACAATGTATGTTTGTAAGGCACTACTGTGCTGTATCACATCGATTGAAGTAAGGATACTTAGACCTAAAACATTGTTTTATGCAGCACAGAACACTATTAAAGTTGAATCTGAACTCTGCTAATTTTCAGCAAATACAAATTTGCTGAGGTTTTGTACCCCGTGGAAGAAGAAGAAGTAGGGCTGACGCAAATTTCTCCGAAACGGACACCTCGACGGCCGTCAGAGTGTTCGTTTGCAACCGTGCTGCCCAATGGTCTGTTGGTTGTGGGCACAAGACACCCCAGGCGGTTCTGGCACACAGACGTAATCGACCCCGACACGTGGACTCGTCGGTCCGGTGCCGAGATGACCGGGTTGAAGACAAAATGCATTGGGGCCAGGCAGACGGCAATCGGACATCAGCTTTTTGTCTGCTCCGGTGGCAGGAAAGTCTGTGCCATCTTCAGTGCTTCCACCAACTCGTGGACATACAGAAATACCAGCACGCCGTTTATAGGTATTATTCTATGTTTTTTTGACAATCAATCGTGGGTGGACTGATTGGTTTTCGTCCCTCAGCTTAGTTCCGTCCCTCAGCTTAGTTACATACAGTACGTATATTGCAACGGTGGCGGCAAAATTAAATGCAAGCGCTACAGATTTGGCTATTACTCGCTTTCAAAATGGTACAGGATGAAAGGTTTTCCAACGGTGCAGTGTTTCAACTTAGAGACCAGGGCCCAATTTCTCACCTTACAAGTAAAATATCAAGTACAAGTCAAGTAAAAATCAATTTTCTCACCTCACAAGCGTTTATTTACTTGTTTGTACTTGACAAAAACTTGATAAACACTTGGCCTTTACTTGCCTTCGGCAGCTGAATAGCCATTTTACAGCTGATGCCGTCTGACTATTCAGGGAAACAATAAGGATGAAGCTTACTGGAGTTGTGGAGGGTTGAGAGAATTAGTAGAATTGCTGGCTTTACTCTGAAAAGAAAAAGGAAACATTTACAAATCGGCATGGGATTATGTCGATAAGTTTAACGCTTGTATTCGTCCTCGAAATTTGTTTGCCTATGACTTCGGTAGACTTTGAGGTCGTGGCTAGCAATAGGCGCTTTGCGGTTCTGGGTCATTTATCCATCTTAGCCTGTGGCGGGCTACCTACTGTACCCACCAAACCACCCTAGGGCGTGCGTTAAACTGACTTTTCTTTCTGATACTACTGGATAGACCAGCCCAGACTCCAAAAAGTTGACGCCGACTCTGATTAACCCAAGAAAACTGGTTTATCCTTACAAATTTTTTATCCCACCCCTCCGGACCTATTTTTTGGCTAGTGATGCTAACTTCTTATCGACACGTTTACTTTTCATTTCGATGCATATTGTTTGCTTTTTATCCGTTACTTTTGTATTTCGTTCTCACTTGACAACCATTTATCGGTCCGAAGAGACTGATAAAATTCTACAAGTCAAGTGGAGAAATTTGATAGGTGAGAAATTTAACACTTGACATTCACTTGTAAATTGGCAAATTGACTCGTAATTGACTTGTACTTGACTTGACAATTTTCAGAGGTGATAAAGCGAAAATTGATAAAAATTTATCAAGTTTGCTTGTTTTGTCAAGTACAAGTCAATTACAAGTGAGCGAGGTGAGAAATTGGCCCAGGCTGTCTAAATTTGAATAACCGTAAGTAATTTTTTCCAATTGTGTTTCTAAGCTTGAATGAGTTGTCCGTTTTCAATCAGGTTCAATCGAAGGTCTACCCTAAAGTGGACCGCTTCAACAACGTTATTCAGAGTAGTGTTGAATTTTTTTAAATTAACTATGAGTACACAGTCCTGAGTTAATCCAGCATTTTATCCAAAATTGGGATATTTTTGCAATTTTTGAGCTTTTTTAGTACCCACCTACTGTAATTTTAATAGTGAAATTTTATTTTAATTTAATATTAATATAATAGAACTAGCCGATTTTAATTTTAATTTAATATTAATATAATAGTCCCCTGTTAATTTTAATTTAGATTTAATATTAATACTATTAAATAACAATTTTAATAGTATTTTAATAGCATTTTAATAGTATATGCTAAAATCTAGTCGAAAAGTTATGGAGACACTTCAGCGAATTGGTAAAACAACATCTTTTGCTTGAAGTTGCTAGTGTTAGGTAAAAATTTAAACAGAGATGCAACTTGGAACCATTTTTTTCTGTGGAAATCTATAACCATTCTTTTTAAAATGACTCTGTCTGAACCTAGTATTAAATTGCATTTGAACACAAGCAAGCCATAGGAAAAACTATTGATGCATAGTTAAAGAAAAATTTTTGAAAGGAAAGACTGTTACATAGGTTATTGACTGATTCAGGTCCATTCGTCATTCATGCCTATTAATGAGAAAAGCTCCACTATTTCCAAGTGAAAACACGTTTGAGATTCATAGGGTAGTCAGAAATCTTCACTTTTCATCTTTTTCTGAGGTAAAATTATGATTTAAATTGTATTGTAGGCAACTCCTTGATTGTTAAACAAGGTTTAACTATTAAAATGCTATCAAAATACTATTAAAAATAAATTTTTAATATTCAGCCCCTCTCTGCATTTTTAATTTAAATTAATTTAATAGTAGGCATTCTATTTTAATATTAATATAGATTTAATACTATTAAAATGGCACTATTAATAATAGTTTTATTTTAATATTAATATATTTAAATAACAGTATACCCAACCCCCTCTTCTAGAATATGGGCTCAGACCCCGGCCTGTTACATGTATGCTACTTACCTATCTATGGAGTTTCCTGCATAATCTTCAATTGAAATGGCAGGAACCAAGTCTTTTGCTTGCTCTTGGCGCACTCTATACTTGCAGGTACACATGACGACCATTCAGTCATAATCAACGGTATCCTGTACAAGATGAGCTCGTATCGACGGCTCCCAATACCTGGGTGCAAATAATTTGGAGCGTCTGCTTTAAAATCCTCTTTTATTGACCATTTTTGTGTCGTTTCTTGGCCATTTTATTGCAAAGCGGGGAAACTACTACGTACTGTAGGTTATAGGTGCCAGGTGCAAAAACTGCTAGCATGTCTCAAAAGACATTCTGTTCTGTTTTAAGGTCACTTACAAACCCTGACTGAACCGGCCTTTAGTACTACTTGTCTTCACCTCTCAAAGGTGTTCGAAAGAAATTTTTTCTGCAAAGCTTAGTGGTTAGCATACTGTTATATGCAGTTTTGTGTGCTGAGTTCGAAAATGCATTCAGTTTAGTTAGATTCGCTCTGGATCGGGAGAAATTTGCGTCCAAATTTGAGACCAAGACTATTTCTTGAGTGGCACTACTCGCTAGTATGACCATTAACCGCGGTAAAAAGCAGTTTTTCTTATGTAGTTTTTGCTGCTGATTCCGAAAATAACCTTATGTTTGCTTTACGTTGCCTAGTTTTGAAGATATTGGGATTTTTATAATTTTTACACATAATAAATGATCATCTGTCGCAACATTTCAACAGTTTCCGGAATCAGCAGCAAAAACTACATAAGAAAAACTGCTTTGTATCGCTGTTAATGGTCATACTAGCGAGTAGTGCCACTCAAGAAATGGTGTTGGTCTCAAATTTGGACGCAAATTTCTCCCGATCCAGAGCGAATCTAGCTAAACTGAATGCATTTTCAACTCAGCACACAAAACTGCATACATATAACAGTATGCTAACCACTACATACATGTAGCTGGGTTTTCGGCTGGGGGGGTTTCCAGATCCCAAATATGGTTTCTTCAACACTATTTCCAAAGGGGGTTTCAGCGACCTTTTTTGATGTCCAAAAGTGGGTTTCAGCAGCGACCTTTTTTGGGCTCAAAACAGTGTTTTGAGGACTAAAAATCGGGTAAAAATCCTATCAGAAGTGCAAAAACGCCCTTTAAAACCCTATTTATTGTTATATAACGTGCAGAAAATCCTATTTTTTATTAAAAAGGTGCAAAAAACTGTTTTTGCTTTAAAACGCGCAAAAAGCTCCATTTTATTGTACATAATAGAGCTAAAATGCGTTTCTGGAACCATATTTAGAAATTTTAAAACCCAAATTAGGGCTCTGAAACCCTGGTTAGGGTTTCTGAGACCTAAATTAGAGTTCTGAAACCCTATTTACAGCTTTTGAAACCATTACTAGGGTTTCGAAACCCTGTTTTGGGTCTCTGAAACCCAAATTAGGGTTCTGGAACCCTATTTTGGGCATCTGAAACCCTATTTACAGCTTTTGAAACCCTAATTAGGGTTCCGAAACCCCTGTTTAGGTTCTCTGAAAGCCAAAATAGGGTTCCGGAACCCTATTTAGGGCTTCAGAAACCCTAACTAGAGTTTCAGAGTCCCAAATTAGGGTTCCTGAACCCTATTTAGGGCTTTTGAAACCCAAATTAGGGTTCCGGAACCTTATTTTGAGTTTCGGAAACACAAATTTGGGTTCCGGAACCCTATTTAGAGCTTTTGAAATCCTAAATTACGGTTTATAAGTCTTGAAACCCTGAATTTTAGCAGTTTTTAACCCAAAAAGGGTTTCAGAAACCCCTAAAATCCGGCTGGGGGGTTGCCGAAAATCGGGCCGAAAAAATGCGGAAAAGTGAACCTTAACTACATACTAATGGGGGCCCACATTAGTATGTAGTTAAGGTTCACATTTTCTCAAGCAAGTTGTGGCTTGAATCAGCCAGATTACGTGCACCCTTTGACAGTGTTCCGAAACTGGTCTTTGAGTCGATCAACCTGACCGAGGTGGTGACCGAGCCAGTACCGAAATGGAACTTTCTGCCGCTGCCAGAGTTTCTACCGCTCTACAAGAAGTACCGGCTCGGTTTCCGTACCATTTCATGGCTGCATGCTTTCGCTGTGGCTGCATGGAAAGAGCGCATCGTGCTTTGCGGAGGAAGAATCGAAACATGGGAGTGGGACTACCAGTTCTCCCACTGTGCCAGCTACCAGCCCTCAACCGCCACATGGCAGCCTATGGGAGAGATGAAAGAAGGACGAACAGACTTCGCACTGGTCTCTTTCAACGGACTACTCTTTGCAATAGGCGGACGACACCATCCCATGCTAGATACTGTACCTTCGAAGTATTCTATAAATCGTGCTCTCTATCCCTACAGTCGTTCTGTGGAACAGTATGATGAAGAAACCAATTCCTGGAAGTATTGCGCAATCAATCTCACTGATCCGAGGTGGCAATTTGTAGCTGTGGCCTACTAACTAATTATTATTATTATTATC